>MCJB01048947.1:13660-57430 GCA_002018475.1 Nicotiana obtusifolia
GGGGGCCATGTATGAATTCTCTCTTTCTTCATTTTTCAAATACTACTTAATAGTTAATACTAGTAGAACTTTGTGAAAATTCCGCTGCAAGTTTTGCGAAACTGCGAAGTATTCAACGCGGGAAGAAGAACCAAACAGCCCTTTGAGCGCTTTCTCTACTTTCCAAATCACTCATAAAGAATACTGAAGCGCTAGTTTCCCTTTTGCTCCTCTTCAAAATGGCCCGAAACAAGGTAATTCTCAGTCTTTAATCTTCTTCTTCCTTATTTTTTTACGCCCTCTATTTATTTCATCAATTTCTGCTTTATTTCCTTTTTATTCTTGAAAAAAAAAGGATTAGACTTTTAGGTATTACATACTAAATTGTTTCTGGGTTTTGGCACTGAGAGTTCCTTTTTTTTTTTTTTTTTTGGGAACAGGAAGCGGTAGTATTGGTGATAGATGTGGGTCCTTCTATGCACTCAGTTTTACCTGAGATTGAAAAAGTTTGCTCATTGTTGATACAGAAGAAGGTACGGTGTTTCACCTTTGACATTCTTCTTGTTTCAATTTTTGGAATAGTTAATTTATTGGATACCCAGTAAAAAATGTGACGTTTGTCCTTTTTTTCTATATGTAGCTGATTTTCAGCAGATACGATGAAGTGGGGTTTGTCTTATTTGGAACTGCAGGTAAGTCTGTTGGATAGTGGCTGTAGATGTATTTGCTATGGAGTAAATATTTCCTGTTGAAAATGCTTTCCTTGGAAAATGTTTTTTTATCTGGAAATCATTTTTCTTGATTATTTTCTAGTGTTTGGTTGGATATAAAGGTAGGTAATAGCAGTGGCTTAGCCAGGATTTTCCCGAAGGAATTCCAAATAGTAAAGAAGCAAACACACGAAGAGCTCTTGCATTGTTTCAAGGGATTTAACATCTACTACATACATAAAAAAAATATTGATCTTGTATATACTGTATAATTTTCCGGTGACGACCCCCTTGCGCCCCCTAGCTTCATCCCTTTGTGCAAGTAGTAATCCTACAAGGTGAAGCACAGAGTATAAAGATAATGTTTCGGTGATTTTTGTATATTAAAGGTCGACAACAATGTCTTAGTCTTTGTTGGAACAAGTGATATAAACTTAGAGTTGGATATTTGTAAAGGAAATGACTTCCACCATAAGCAATAAAAGTCATTTTTTGCCCTTTTGGTGGAAAATACTCTTCACAGTTTAAGATAACCAACCTATTTTGTCAAGTAAAGCATTTTCAATCATACCGAACACGCAGTGTGTAGTTTTTTTTTCCCATTTGTTCTTGCCTTCTTATTGGAGGAGCATGTGTTGTTGGATTGACTTGTCTGCATCATGTTTACATGAGTACCCTTTTTTTCTGGTATGTGTTGTGATAACTCTGTTTCTTAGCATTGATGTTGGAAGTGTTATCAGATGACCTATATATGTATTTTTTCCTAGACACCAAGAACGAATTGACAGAGGAAGTAGGTGGATATGAACATGTGACAGTTCTGCGGAATATCAAAGTTGTAGATGAAGATCTTGTTGATGCTCTACAAAACCTTCCACGAGGAAGTGTTCCCGGAGATTGTATCCTCTATAATTATTGGATTGTGATAGCTCGGGCTAGAACAGTTATTAAGCATGCAATGTGTTTTCAGATCATCATTTGTCTTCTCGCGACATACTTATCCTCTACATCAATTCATGTGCTTCACACTATAATGATTCACATAAAATGCTTGCAATGCACTTACGTATCTTTGTAGTGGTGGTAACAAAAATCAGGCTTCAAAAGAAAACATTATTAGTTAATATACATTAGATCTAACAATTGAGGGTTTTCACAAAGAGTAGGCCACATAAGATATAGTAATAGTTATTCATTCCATAGGGTGCTTTTTTGGCTGAAGAAAATAGTGTTTCTGCACCGGTTAGTTCTGTTATAGCCTATTCACTGGCATTGATTGACTCTATAGTCGTGGCATGTTACCCAAAAAATATATATATATAGTTGTGGCAGGTGATTTTGTTGGCTGGTACTCTCACTCTTATTCTTATGTGCTCATGATGATCTTGAGTTCTTGATTCCTTAACTATCTGGAATAGTTCTTGATGCGATTGTTGTCGGAATGGACATGTTGATTAAAAAATTTGGACAAACCAACAAGGGAAAGAAACGTCTTTGCCTTATTACAAATGCTATTTCTCCCATCAAAGATCCATTTGAAGGAACAAAAGAAGATCAAGTAAACACCATTGCTACACAGATGGCAGCACAAGGCATGAAGATGGACTGCGTAATTGTGAGAATGAAACAAGATTTGGAAACGAATAGGAGAGTTATGAAAGAAAATGATGTTCTATTATCAGTATTCTCGAATAGATCCTCCTCCAAAGCAGTGTATGTGGAAAGTCCAACTTCTTTGTTAGGTGCACTTAGAACTCGTAATATATCGCCAGTCACGATATACAGAGGTGATTTTGAAATTAGCACACAATTGAAGATCAAGGTGAGAATTAAGAAAATTATACTGATTTACTCTCTCTTCTTTTTCAATGTAGTTTCTTTACCTTTTTCTACTGATAAAAGAAATTGCCTTTTTCCATTTTCTTCTTTTCTTTTCCCCTATGGACTGAATTTCCAAGTAGAAAGACCAATTGCCTGTCTCTGTAGTGTGACTCAGAATTGCGTCTTTTACCTTTTTGGTCAATCCATCAAAGGTTATAAAGTAATTTTCTCGGTTTCAGACCTTCTAGCTATTACTTCGAGAAGGAAAAGAAATCCTAGTCAAATGTCTGAAATGACCATTCAACTGGGCCGACACAACTGAGGTTGTGATTTTCCTTGATTTGTTTCAAGAGAAGGATGAATATATCTACATCTGGTTTGAAAGATAACAAATGCCTTCATTTCTAATAAATCTTGACTGATTATGTCTTTGCATTACCTCTTTATGACTTTTCTCAAGAGTCTTGTCATATATAGTGTCAATAAAACTATCCTCCCAGAATGTCAATTTTTACAGAATCAGCACATTTGTGTAATAATCACATTGGGTAAGTTACTCTCATCTGGAAGCTGTTTTCACTTTATACAGAATCAGCACATCTTTGTGATAATTAAATTGGGGAATTTACTCTTATCTGGAAGCTGTTTTATCTGATGACAATCTATGGAGGTTGGAAGGATTTTATAGGAGTCTAGCAAAAGAGTAGGCTAGTAACTTTAGAAGTGTATACCTAATATATATCCTCTATGGTCCCTAATCTGCTTATTTTATGTGCACATCTCTTTTTTCCTTTTCTATCCCTTCCTATTCCATTTTGGAGATAGTTAGTGCGGATGTTTAGTCTCTAATAAATGTTTTTCTTACTAGGTATGGGTTTACAAGAAAACATCTGAAGAGAAGTTTCCCACTCTAAAAAAGTACTCTGAGAAGGCTCCTCCCACAGACAAGTTTGCCACTCATGAAATCAAGGTTGACTACGAATATAAAAGCATAGAAGACCCTAACAAAGTTGTGTCACCAGAACAAAGGATTAAAGGTTTTCGGTATGGACCTCAAGTAGTTCCTATATCCTCTGCTGAGTGGGAGGCTGTAAAGTTCAAACCTGAGAAAGGTGTGAAGCTTCTAGGATTCACAGATGCTTCAAATATAATGCGGTATATTTTAGCTTCGTGATTTCTATATGCACAGTTTGTTCTGGTTAATATTTTGATTTGTAGGGACGTTCTTGTGTCATTTATCTCCCCAATCTTCTTACAGTGATAATCCTTGTACTCAGGCATTACTACCTGAAAGATGTAAATATCTTCATAGCCGATCCTAGCAACAAAAAAGCCATCCTTGCACTTTCTGCTTTGGCAAGGGCAATGAAGGAAATGAACAAAGTAGCAATTGTTCGATGTGTATGGAGGCAAGGACAGGGTAATGTTGTTGTTGGGGTCCTAACACCAAATGTCTCTGACGAGGATAATACTGTATGGTTTAAATTTTCACCTTTTGATTGTTCTGTTCTCTTGTTTTAGTTTATATTCCATTTTAGATTGTTGACATTCTCATTGATCAATTGCTTGCAGCCTGATTCATTTTACTTCAATATTCTTCCCTTTGCTGAGGATGTTCGGGAGTTTCAGTTTCCTTCTTTCGGCAATCTGCCTTCATCAATGCAGCCAAACAAAAAGCAACAAGAGGCAGCAGATAAATTGGTTCAGATGTTGGATCTTGCACCAACCGGAAAACAGGAAATTTTGCCACCTGACTATACACCTAATCCTGTTCTGGAGGTATGTTGTCACGCTGGTTGGATATTGTTGTAATATTTAAGTTTAAAACTACCCTTTCACCTAGATCACTGATTGAGAGCATCATTAACAACTTTTTTGTGAAGAGTTTCCTGAATATAAGAATATTAACTGTTAAAATATGTTCTTGCCAGTTGGTCACAGTCATTATAACAATTAGCAAACTGATGCATTAACATTTCATATGCATTAACCTTTCATACTTTCTTTTCTCCATGAATTTGGTTAAAAGTAAATAGGTAGAATACTTGTGGATGTTGTTAGTGAGTTGTAATTGTCTTTTAGTTGGTATTGACTACCTTTTCACTGCTTAGGTGGAACTTGATCTGATCTGATTAATCACGTCCATAACTCCATGTTATAAGGTTCTAGGTGGTACTTCAGATTAAATATATGGAACAGGACACTGGTGATATAAATCCCCGGAGAATCGGGTCTTAAGAATATAAATGGTGCTACTTGTCTGTAATGTGAAATAAGAAAAATCATGACTTAAGAATTCTGATTGTGCTTATAACTGCCTTTTGCACTGAGTTTCTAAACAACTACGATTCGACAAATATCCAGCGTTACTACCGCTATCTTGACTTGAAGTCAAAGCACCCGGATGCAGCTGTTCCTCCACTTGATGAAACCCTCAGAAAAATAACAGAACCTGATGTTGAACTTCTTTCTCGAAACAAGTCCATCATAGAGGAATTCCGTAGGTCTTTTGAACTAAAAGAGAATCCAAAGGTAACTTTCAATATTAATCCTTTATTCAAATTAAACATTCTAGAATAGTCCAGCGGTGGAGGTTTTTAACTCTATCAACTTTATATATCATTAACGTGCAGCTGAAAAAATCATCTAGAAGAATTATGAAAGAGAGACCTCCCGGGTCAGATGGGGAAGGAGAAGAGTTCGACAAAGATGCTGATGCCAAGGCCATTGACGCCATAGGATACTCATCCAAGGACAAAGTTGAGAAAATTGGAGACATAAATCCTGTTAAAGACTTTGAGGAGATGATGTCTCGAAGAGATAATGCAGGATGGATTAATAAGGCCATTCAGGATATGAAAAATAAGACCTTTGATCTTGTGGAAAATTCTTGTGAAGGGGATACATATGATAAAGCATTGGAATGTTTAGTGGCTCTACGCAGAGGTTGCATCCTTGAGCAAGTATGTTTCTGTCTTCTCTTTTTGTAGCTAGTTAAATATTGATTATCTGTGCTAAGAGCCCATTTTAACTAACGAAGCAACACTAATTTTACCTGTTTAGGAACCAAAGCAGTTCAATGATTTCCTGTGCCACCTGTATAAATTCTGCCACGAAAAAGACCTCAGAAATTTTTGTCATTATCTTGCATCTCATGGTATAACCTTGATAACCAAGACGGAAGCTCCAGACAGGTCTTGTCATACTTCTAATTTCTTTAATATATTGAACTACTGACATTGCTCTAGCTCCATATTTACTTACTTCTTGTTGTGCTGGATTTATCAGTGAAATTCCAGAACATGAGGCCAGAAGCTTTATGGTCAAGCCTGAACCTGACTCGCAAAATGTGAAATCAGAGGCTAAGGCAGAGGATGATATTATGAGTATATTCCTGGGAGGAAAATAGAAAAGGAAACCTAGAGATGCATATTGTGTGACGTACAGGCAATTAGCATTTTCAGCAAGAAATGATACTTCGTAAAAAAGATTCTCAACTTATTTTGTGTGGCGAAGGGGAAGGGAGGTTTAGGATAAGAGGAAAGGAAAGAGAAGGGGCTGGTGAAGATGAATCTTAGACCTTGATGAGCTTTATTTTATTATTCCATCCTCAAGTTTGTTCTTTTGGTCCTTCAAAGTCCAATTTTTATTTGCCTACCTCTAAATGTTGGTGCTCTTTCAAGATGGAAGTTATCCTGTAGATGCAATGTTCGTGCTTGCTTTTAGCAAGGTATAAAAATTGCCCAGTGTTATTTGTCACCTCTCTTTTGTTTGCTACAATAGCCACTGAAGCATCAATGGGAGTTGGAACCTAAACAACTGACAATGACAGATGGTTTCCTGGTTTGAGATTTTATTCTCTCTCCACTGGCTGAGGCTTTTCTAATAAGGAGCCATGTAGCGCCTGAAGCATATTTGCAGAATTTCAACGAGAATTTTCTCCAACTGGCATAAAGTGAATAGAGAATCGTTTAAGGCATATTCCAACCAGAACTTTCTTACTAGGGCTCATTTGAGTGACTGCATGGAGGCCGTTTGATGAAATTTTTGGAGAAAATGAAACTGTATAGCCGCTCTCAAAATAATAGCGTTGTACTGAAAAGGTTGCTATGCACCAAGAAAATAGTTTGTTTGGTCCAAACTTCGCTGAATAAATATTTACTGCACTATAGAAGAGGTAAATAATAATGCAGTAATTGTTCCTATATGATAGCAAATTGGGACTATTTTGTGTAGTCCAAGAGCAAATTTGACCATGTTCTCTTTGTATGAAAGATCCATGTGTTGAAAAGCTTGTGCCCTTGATCAGTAAGGGCAAATCTAGTTCATTCTTGTAGCAACAAGGGCAACTCTAACCTCCACTATTAATAGATGGCGATTATGGACCATAATGTTTGAGGGGCCAACTTGGACTTTTTCCATAATCCTATTGCATGGATTATTATGCAGGAATTGTCTAATTCAATCCTAATGCATAAATTATTATCTAGGAATTGTCTGATTCAAGATATTTTTTACTTTAAATACTCTTAAAACTATACATTGCTAGAGCATTATTCTTATCCCACATTCTAACCTTTATAAAAGTTGTACCAGAACTAGTGATACGTCTATTTTCCACTACTTAATTCCACAAATGGAAATAAAACATTCAAGTAGTTATACATAAATTATATTAGTTATCCAAGATCGTATACCGTAATCAAAACTCAATGTAAATCACACAAATATTATACGGATGTCAAATTTTCTATACTTCTAACGACACTATCTCTAAAAGTAAAATGATTCTTTCAGCTACGAAAGCTCTCTAAAACAACCCAAATTACGTATCATCAGATAATTTCCATTAGAAAATCAAGAACACAACCAGGTATGCAAAAATCCCCACCTGCAAAGAAGGTGGAGAGGCTGGCTTGTACCATTTTTCTTGTCTCTCACACGCTCAAAAATATTACTACCCAAATACATGGAAAGTTTTGCCTGAGTAGTAGCTTTTCCTCAACAAGTCTGTCCTGGTAATGAAGAAAGTGGTTGTAATTTCTGTCGCTAATTCTTTGTCTAGAACCTGCCTCAGAACCAACGTCCACAGAGAGTTCATGTGACAAAAATTCAAGAAATGATAAGTTCCCTATAGATGATCTTCCCTCCAGGAATGAATAATGTTAAGCTGGAGTTATCGACGGACTCCAATCAATTCAACATCATACACCAACCACGAGTTTGGTGGGATATTCTCCTCAGCTCCCTGATTACCGTAGCTGCAAGAACAAAAATAACAAGAATTATTCAAAGCCAGAAGGAAATTACATGCGTGAGTGTGTGCACTCAGTAGCGGAACCAAGATTTTGGAAGGAAGAACTTTCAAAAGAATGATTCGGAAGCACGGTGAGGGATTTGTTTTCGAAAAGATATCTTCAGAAGCTGAATGTGCAGCATACCCCATTGATGGCGGGATTGTGAGCCTTCTTTTATCACCCACACGCATGCCTGTTATAGAATAATATAAGGATTAGTAGCTGCAGATGCAAAAGAAAAGAATTAAATAAGAACAGATATCAGATCTACTCATCACTGTTTTTACCGTCAAGACCAAGGTTCCATCCCTCTATGATGCCTTTGTCACCTTCAAACAATAAAAAGGAAAAGCGGAGTTTAACAAAGGTTCACGGAAACAAAGTAGATTCTTCTAAGAGTCCTGTGAGTACCTAGCCGAAACTTATATGGAGATTTTCCAATATTTGAGTAAAAAATCTGTCCATTCTCCTTTAGCTTGCCAGTGTAATAAACTTTGATCTGTGCAACAGGTCATGCAACAGGCAATGTTGAGATTGTATTCTTTCTGAGGTAGGGCTGCTTAATGTAACATTAATAGTTTGAAATAACTATAAATTCTCGAGTAAATTACCTTCTTTCCTGGAGCGGCCAATTTTCCATCGGGTTCACCCATTGCAAGCTCTTCAATGGTCAAACCGTTAGATAAAGTCCTTATTACGGTAGACTTGACCTTCAGACTCTTGTCCTCAACATCCACAGATTGTCTATTCATTTCATTCTCTTGCAGAACCGGAAGATCAATGTTAACCATACAGTCCTCCTGAGCTTTAGTCTTCTTTTTCTTCTTCTTTTTAATTTTCTTATCCAATTGGTGCCCATCAGCTACGGAGTCAGATTTTCCATCAATGCTTCTGCATGCATGAAGTGGTCAACTATTATAACCAAAAGTAGACCTTAAAGACAAAATTATAGGAGGCTTTAGCATTCAACCTTGCATAGGGAATCAGGGAGAAAGGAAACTGCATGATGTCAGAGTATGTTTATCAGAATTGGCATAGATATAATATTCACTAGTTCAAAGAAGATTCAGGTCTTTCCAACCTATTTCCTCTCAACAAAAAGATCTTTGACAACGGTAGGGTTCCTTATTCAGGGCTTCAGACAGTAGGCAGGATCAGGATTTAGCAGAGTTTTGGAGAAAACAACACTGCTGATTAACCATTAAAAAACTCACTTATTGATTGTCAGTTTTTGATCTTCTTCATCTATTGCAATTGCTATTGGATCCTCATCCTGCTGACCAGCTTTTAGAGGATCTTGTTTCAGTTGACCCTCTTTAAGAGTGATATCAGCTTTTGTATCATGGCTTTTAACAGATTTGGCTTCCACGGAATGTTTTCTTTTCTTTGATTTTGGACCACGTTTAGAATCCTCCTCCGCTGGAAGCTCCAGAGTATCAAATTGGCCATCTTTCCTGCCAGAGTACGTACCTTGGAAAAAATTAGAAGGGTAATGAGGTGTATAAATAACCTACTGAAAAAATAACTCGATCAGTCATAGGTGGTGGATAAATCAGTGACTCAAATATGCAAACATTTACATTAAAAGATAAATCAACATCTTACGTATTAACCATTGCCGTCCCAGCATCCACCAGCTTTGCGTTATCCTCTTTGTTTTCAAGAATTTTACTACCATTGCCCTCAGGCTGTTTCCTCTTCTTGCTTGATTTAATGTTATTTTCATGTCTGTGTTCACTAAGAGGAGCAAATAAGCAGGGAGGAAGTTAGAACGTTTGCTAGAGGCAAGCAATGAAACAGTGTACCCTTGAATGGACAGAATAAAGGAAAAGAACATTCCACATGTATGCATGCCCATGAAGCAGAGAGGAGCGGATAACATGCACGTATTAAGGAATAGCTTCTATCATTTTCCTTTTCCAGAGTACTCGAGAACTCACCTGCCAGATGCTAGTCATCTTAATACTTAGCATACTCTGGCAAACAATCATGAATTGGAAACAAGTCCACATACCACAATGGATATAAGAAAAGAACAATTAAACAAAATTCTTCAAGCTAACTCCTAACTCTCAAGGTATGTGGCTCAAAGCTAGAGATAATATGAAACAATTTGATGTAGAATTTCCTTTGGTAGATATTGAGTACCTTGTGTGGATCAAGGAAAAACTATACATTGAAAACTTTCAGCAAGGTATTGTGGAGTTCATGGGAAAATGTAGATTAGAGAAAAAGTGATTTTTAAGGGAGAAGCTCCTATCATACTCGATCCCCTTATTTTCTTATAAATAGTATAATGTACCACGTCAAGCCAAAAAAGGTTACTGCAGTCAGAGAAATCAGTAGTTGCTTAAGTGTGACTTACTTTGCCTTTTCATGTTCAACTGTGCCACCATTTTCTGTCCTATGAGGAGCCTCGGCACTTAGCATGTCATTCTTTTGATTATCTTCTGATGTTTGAGCCTTCACATCAGCTTTCTTCTTAAGTGCAGATAAGAGACAATTGTCTTCATTTTCGTCCTGTAAGATATCCTCATCTTCGGACTCACTTACTTGGTACTTCTTCCTAAGCCTTTTATGGTCGGTATTGTTTTTGTGAAGCTTATTGTCTGACAGGTTCTCATCGTCTACTTGGACTGGAAACACCAAAAAAAATTATTAGACAAATAGAAATTCAGAATGAATAACGATAAGAGACAAGCCCCAAGGGTGTGGCTCAGCAGCCAATGAAGGAGGCCAGGGTCTGAATCCTAGCAGACAGAAAAAAAGCTAGGTGATTTTTTTTCCTATCTATCTAACCCTTGGTGGACATACTACCTGATACCTGTACTAGTGGGGAGATGCAGCTACCTAGTGTACATTATCGGGGAAAAAAATATTGAGAAGAGAAACTCAGACACAAGCAGGATTACACTTGGAGAACCGTGAGGGGATTAGCAATCTTCCCTACAATCCCTTTTTTGTGTGTTTAGGGAAAGGAGAGATCCCAGTGGACTATCATATCCCACACTCAAGGAGATAAGCAGTTCACTCAAGGAGATAACCAGTTCCAAAGGTTAGGGGAAGAAGTCATATATCAAATTTAAGGAGCAATTGATAGCTTCAATCTTGCATGTTGACATGTGAGTTAAAAGATACCTCCGCTGCTTGAAGTAGGTGAAGGTGGGGATATTTCTGGTTCACCGTCATTGATAAAGCTATCATCATACTCGTCCTCATCAGTGCCGTGACAGGATTCCCCTGTTTCTGTATCTACAATATCCTCCCCAAACGACTCTGTATCACTGTTTACATTTGCGCGTCCACTGTTACCCACATAGTAACCAGTCAGGTAAACAGTTCTTGGACCAAGAACAGAAAAAACCACATCATCTGCCTCCTCGAATTCTAAATCCAAATGGCACGACTCTGTCTTGTTAGGTAACAAAGCACAGAGGAAAACAGGACTCTTGTTCCCCACATTACACTGTATCAAACTTTTAGTTTCTACATTGCCAATTCCCAATGTTGCCTGAAATGCCACAACACACAGAACAAGGAGCTAAAAGTGGTCAATTTCCTGGTTATCCTCAACAAAAAATGAATATGCATCATAAATGGAATCCTAGTTTGACCCAAAAGAGAACTTAATCTTTGCTTTTGAGCTTCTTGCAAACTTTTTCCCTTCGTCTAATCTTTTTGCTTTGCTATGTGAAGTCGAAACAACTGACTCCATTTCATTTTATATAACAGTACACGACTCGACATAAAGCACAATTAGTAATCAATTTGACCAATATATTATATTCGTTATACTTGAAGAAAGTATTAAAGTAGTATTTGAAAAATTAGTTTGATGTGGAAAATATTACATCAAAGTTCAAGCTGCATAGAAATTAAAACAATTTGGGACATCCCAAAATGGAGAGACTGACATATAAATCGGGACAAGGAGTACATAAAATTAAGATTATAGTAGTTTAAATTACATAGCCCGTACTGATGTTCAACTCGCTTTACTTAAAACTCAGAAATTTAAAGACCCACTTCAAATTTAGCTATAAGTCTATAACATTGAGAATCTGAGATTTAATTAATTTATATATAAATCACCTGAGAAATTCGGAGCCTTCCTCTCGCATTGTCAAAAGAATGAGTGACTGGTTTTCCAGGTTTCACTTCAATTCCTATTAAAAGAACAAAAAAAGAAAAATTGCCGCACATAATCTTTATGGATTCAAATGGGGTAGCAAGCGTGTAAATACAATTACATGTTAAGGCTCTAATGTTAAACGCAGTAATGAATGATAAAAATAGCAGTAGAAAACAGTTGAGAAAATTTTACCCCAAAATGCCATTGGTTCAGCTTCGCGGTGGTAGAACCCTAGGCGGAGAGGAGTGAAGGGCGATCCTTGTTTCTTCTCAAACCCTAAGCTATTTATACATACGAGTCGGCGGGAGCTGTTTCTTCTCTTTCCTTAGCGCGCTCACCCTTTTAATATTCTTTTTTCTTTCACCGCCCTTTTAATAGTCTGCTCATATTTATTTCTGAGTTTAGATTCTACCCGTAAAAAATATTTATTGAAACGTATCATCTAGGAGAAACTCGTATATGACAAAATATCATAATTAAAAAATATATATAAATAGCTTAGATATATAAGGTGATAGAAAGTTATTACTTACTCCGTTCTATTTTTATTGGACATAATTTGATATAAAATGGTCACACTATCTAATTTTTAACGTGAACTCAGGCATAAAATTTTAAATTTTTTATTTAAAAAAATTTATATTTAGAAAAAATATAAAAATAATATAAATCATAATTATTAGCAATTTAAGATATTTAAAAGACATAAAAAAATTACGGTGAAAGAAAAAAAATTGACACTCCAAGTAGTAACTATACCAGTAAAATTAGGACAAATGGAGAAATAATTATTGGTATAGCTTAATTAGGTATTTGTGTTCATTTCCTATTTAGCAATTTTTAAGATATATTTTTCAAAAAGATGGTTTTTCCTGTTTTAATTAAATACGTGAATAAGAAATTTCAACTGAAATGTTTTTTTAAATTAAACTCTTAACACTCTAGTAAATAAAGTGAAAATATTATTCAAGCTAATATTTAATATTTTTGAACAATTTTCATAATTAATAGGATCTAACTATTTGATTTTAAAATAAAGGATGTATTTGCTAGTGAGTCACATTATAAGGCAATTTATGCTAAATAAAACATCCTCCACCTTTATGAATTAGATCTATAGCAGAGAGCTGAAACAGTAAATTTGACTAAAGTGAGTGAGTAGAGCAATGAGGATTAATCCACCAATGTTATTGCAAATTAACAGATCTTATCTTAAATTAGTCAAAGGTGACAATTTTCCGAGGTACTGTTTTCAAAGGTGGTTTGGTGCAGATTATTCTCACACTGAAACTCCAACTACCAACTCCAATATTGATGCTTCATCAGCTGTTCCTATTGCATCTTCATCCATGGAATCCAATTACTCCCAGGTACAATTTTCTTTCTCTCTTTTTTCACACACACCCACACCAAAATCACACAGTTGAAAGGAGCAAATTTTGAGTTGGACAAGAAACTGAAGGCTTACTTTTTTTATATAGTAAATTATGAATTTTGGCAGAAGATGGCTGCTGATTCAACATGGGTTTCAAAGATTATATTGTATTCTTTCTGGCAAAGTTCATGTTCTTGGAGAGTTCGCTTTGCCTTAAACCTCAAAGGTCCGTTCTTGGCTATTTCCCTCCTCTACTAAAATACAATTTTTATGCAGTTTCTTTTCTTTTTCAAATGAGGAACTGTTTGATAGCTAACTTTGTGTTTTAGTTTCTGGGGTGCACAGGGCTTTCTTATAAATATAGAGCGGTCAACATTGACAAAGGAGAACAGTTCACTTCAGGTATTATGTTGGACTTTTTGCTAGTCATTTAATTGAATTGCTTGGTCAAAAGTACCAAAGGCTTATCTTGAAATGCAACATTGTGTTGATAAAAGAAGATGCAGATAATGAATTCCAAGAAAGCTCATCCCTTGTGGTGCGCCCGGAATGTCTCAGAAGATGCTTAAATCGCGCCTGAATATTGGCATTATCTTTCTCCTGTGATAATTAGCTATTATCTGCTTAACTAGACATAGTGATAGTTGGAGCTGCCACATTTTATTACAATAAGCACATCAGATGTGATTGATGGTTCAATGTCATGGTTCTTCCTAGTCTATGTAAGCCCTTTTAGGTGGAGCTTTTGCTTATAGTGCATGATTACTTACAAACAAAAAGCTTATAGCTCTTGAATTATAATAGCAATTGATAGAAACTAAGAGTCCACCAAACTGTATAGAGAACCAGGTTCTCTATTAGTTTCCAATAGACTGTAAAACCAAACAATATAGGGGACCAGGTTCTCTATCTGTTCCCACAGTAAATCGGCAGTAAATAAAGAACACGCGATATTTACGTGGAAAACTCCTTAACAAAGGATTAAAAACTACGACCTACCCTAGTAAGATTTCAACTCCACTAAATCGAGCAAACTTCATATTACAACCTATTTCAATCTAGTAATTAAACTCTTAATCCCTCACCCCTTACAATAACTCTATTGTAAACCTTTTGCAATAACTCTATCACAAAGCAATAAACCTTGACTAACTCTAGTCAAGAAACTAAACCAAACAGTGGTTTAAATCTGTCGTACAAAGACACTTCTTGAAAGTAGTGTAGGATACAAATAATGAACAAAATAACAAAGACTCAACAAACCTAAGAACTTAAGATATCTTCAATCTTTGGATCTGGCCCTTGAGGTTGCAGCAGCTTTGTTCTTGAGAGAGATGGTGGCTAGCACTTGAGAATATTATCTTTTGATTAGCAAGTGTAGGAGAAATGAAATCCCTTGCCTCATGTTGATAATATGTGTGTGTGATGTCATCAAGGATAATGCAATAAAGTGTCCTTTAGTTTGGCTTTAGCAAGCTACAGCTGTGCTGCTGTACGGTACAGTGCAGCAGCTTTTACAGCTGTAGAGTTGACTGTACGACGACCAGGGGAACCGATGCATATCTGTTCACTCTGATGTTCCCTTATCCGATTTCATTGAGAATTGAACCAGACATCTAACTGGTTACTCTGAATGCATGGGAACTAATTGTATTAGGTTACTTGTCTGGTTCTCTCATGAAGTTTGTCAAATCATCAAAACAAAAGATGCATAACTTATCAATTTCCCCTTTTTGATGATGACAAACTTAGAATTGATATTCCCTCTGAGAACCAGATCTCACATTGTTCCCCCTACAAATCAGCCATATTCCCACTGAGAACCAGATCTCCACATTGTTCCCCTTACGAATCAGCCATATTCCCCCTGAGAACCAGAACAAAGGACTGATCACAACCGGTTCCTCGAGACTGTTTGGAAAATCATCAAAATACAAAAATAGTATAGCTTATCAATTTTACCCTTTTGGATGATGACAAACCCAAAATTGATATTCCCCCTGAGAATAAGATTCCTTACATGTACTAATCACATCTAGTCCGTCCCTGGTTCCTTGAGAACATTTGGCAAATCATCAAAACATGAAACAACGTACTTAGAGCAACTTCCCCCTGTTTGATGATGACAAACCCAAAATTGATGTTCCCCTTAAGAACTAGATTCCTCACATGTTCCCCTACGGATCAGACCTATAATTAACTTGTTATCAGCAACGTTCCCCCTGTGAAGCAGAGCTATCTTTCATGCACAACACAATATATCAATTCGATTTTATTACTCCCCCCTGTTGACACTTATGTAACTTCCCCTTTTGGCATCATTGAAAAGAATAACAGAAGAAGCACAACCAAAAAGAAGTTCAGTAACATTAACTCATGCTACTTGGGCAACACAACATAAACAATAACAAAAACAACAAGTGAATGTCATTGCACAAAATAGAGTAATTGCCCATAGTAGAGTTATTATAACAAAAGCACAGTAGTTTCAACAATACAGAATATGACAATTTAAACAACTAAAGTACCAATGTCATTAAACATAGGGATCAAAAGAAGATAGGAATTCGAGGGAATTTGGAAGGAGTGAAAGACATGGATCACTGGGCAGGAAGAAAAGTAAGGGACTAAGGCCTTGATGAGTCTTTCCATTCGTTCATTCACAATCCTTTGATCAATGATCATCTGCTCTCTCAGATCCTCCACCTGTTTTCTCAATCTTTCATTCTTACCCTTCAACTTAGAATTCTATTCTACTAAGGTTCCACAGGGACCTGGTTTTCTACCTATCTGAGCAGGCTGAACCCTCAATCAGATCACCAAAAATCTCCCCAAGCTTCTCCTCCTCAAGAACAAACTCAGTCTCATGCACATATAGCATCAGAGTATCATATATAACATAGAAGTTTTTGCTTCTTCTTCATAAATGCTGGGACTTGAAGGAACAAAGAGGTGATTATATTTTTGGAACTCAACAATGTCAAGAAGTTCCTTTTTTTTTCCAGCAATATTAGAGTCAACATTCTGCCTAACAGTACTTTTTGAGATTTCAGAGTCTTTAACCTCTCCAAACCCGATAACTCAACCTTTTGCTTCTGTGAGGAACCAGGTTCCTCACTCACACTACCTTTTCTTTCCCTGAGCGGCCATGTCTCCCTCTTCTTCTTCTCAATCTGTTCACCCTTATCATCTCCTGCATCTTTCTCAGCCAACTTTCTTTTCTTCATTTTTTTTTTTGAATTCTTTCTCACAAGTGAAGATTTTTCACTTCATACTGTTTCACCATCAATAAGCCTATTTTTCATCAATCTTTTTTACTGGATCGGAGGTTCGTTTAAGCACATAACTCAAGAGAAAAAGATCATCATCAGAATTAACATCATAAGAAGGATTTGAGGGACCGGTCCCTCATTCAGTTCCCCCTTTTCCAGCACATTCACTGATTTCTCCATCCTCCAAGGCTTCTACAAACCCAGCAACAATTTCGACCTCACTCTCTAGAATATTAGATCTACCCCGTTACTTTTCAGTTAAAGTCCCATTAAAATCTACCAAAGACTTATTGGGTTTCGATTCAGATGGAGTTAGGATTTTGGAAGGTGACAGAGCTGGGTTCACTTCTGACATATTTGGAGAGAAAGATTCTTTTTGAGATAAGAATGATTTGGTTTTGAAGAAAAGAATCGGTTTTGGTTGGGTGTGAGAGAAGAAAATGGTTTTTTGGGGCAACGGGTCAGTTCAGAAAAGGTTTAACATTTTGGGCTTCAAAAATTTGGAGAGGTACGGGAATAAATTAATGACTTTACAATTTAGCAGTTTAGAAAGGTATATAAGTATTGAAAATACTATTAATCTGAGTCATAGGAACCACGTTCCTTGATGGTTTTTGAAATTTTGAGCAAAAACTCCTAGAAGTGCTATGTCACTCTTACTTGTTTTGTTCTAAAACTACCATGTATGTATACCTGTAACAGTATAGATTTAAGTTAGATGTCGCCAAAAAACACTTTTTAACATTGTACCAGCCAATCATCGAGGGACCAAGTCCTTAGTTAACCTTGATCAACCCCAACTCCAGACGATTTCTTTCAAAGTGTTCCCTGCTCAGCGCCTTGGTGAAGTTGTCCGCTACCTGGTCCTCCGTCTTCAAGAACTTCATACAAATCAGATCCTTTTCAACATTATCCCTCAAAAAGTGATGTCGCACATCAATGTGCTTTGTCCTCTTGTGTTGTACCGGGTACAAGCTGTAAATACACCCAAGTCTTCAATATGTTGCTTGATCTATAGTAGTTGAGCACAACAAGAAGCAGCAACCACGTATTCAGCTTCAACAGTAGAAAGAGCCATACAATTTGTTTCTTTGTACCCCATGAGATCAAGCATGACCC
Organism: Nicotiana obtusifolia; assembly: GCA_002018475.1. Taxonomy (NCBI): domain Eukaryota; kingdom Viridiplantae; phylum Streptophyta; class Magnoliopsida; order Solanales; family Solanaceae; genus Nicotiana; species Nicotiana obtusifolia. Next base: position 31,366 of record MCJB01048947.1, read on the forward strand.
CAGAAAATATACAGTTCCAGATGTGCTCTTTTTATCCACTAGATATTCAACATAATTTGCATCAGCATATCCAACCAAGTCAAAAGTATCTCCTGAAAAATAGACAAGGACCGGGTCCTGCGTCTCTTAGGATACCTCAAAATTCCCTTGGCAACCTTCAAGTGAGAGTCTTTTGGGTCAGGTTCCAATCACTGTTCTGTCTGAAGGTCTAAAGACCAGGTGCCACACTTTGTTCCTCTCAACTGATGGAGTTCTTCTTGCATACCAACTATCTAGTTAGTATTTTTCAATGCTTCTTTGATGTTCTTAGGCTCGATTTGAGACAAGAAGGCTGAGAGGGCAAACATGTTCCTTGCCTTAGAGCTAGGTTGAATACCAAAGTCTAAGGGTGTGATTACATTTTGAAGGGATGTGAACTCTTTTGCTTCTAGTTGGATACTTGAACTTCAGAGTTTGAAGGACCAGGTTCCTCCATATTTGAAACATCATTGACATCAATAGAATTATGACTTCCACTCCTTTGTTCTGCATCAGGAGTACCTAATGCAGCATCAGCAACCCTATGTTCAGCTTCAGTCAAGATGATAGAGGGACCAAGTTCCTCTGTGCCTTTTGGAGATTATACTGCACCTCCTTAATTGCTTTGCTTAACTTGATTCATAAAATCAGTCTTTCCATTTGCAATATCTATAGCTTCACCAAGAGCATTTGTAAATTCTCCATCTTCATCTTCTTTGTTATGTGAGCATTTGCCACCATTGTTAAGAACAAAACATTGTGCTACTTATGTGAAGAGAATCAGGAAACAGCAAATCATTTCTTCCTCCACTGTAGAGTATCCAGACAATGGTGGGAGTTATTCTTAACTATTTGTGGCATTTCCTGGGTGATGCCATAGATGGTGAGGAGTTTGTTGAAAGAGTGGCAAGTCCAAAATGTACCCAGGAAGCTAAAGCGGATATGGAGGACCGTTCCATTGTGCATCTTGTGGTCCTTATGGCAGGAAAGCCAATGCTTGCTTTAATGGGTATAGGAATCGTATTTCTAGAATTAAGAATAAATGTATTCATAATCTATATTATTGGTGCAATGGTGGTTCCTTAATGGATTTGTATCAGTTTATGGATTTCTTGGATTCGCTAAGTGGGATGTTGGGAGTGTTTGTTGTTTTTGAATGTTCTCTGTATCTCTAAGTACCATCTTGGTACTGTTATAATAAATCTTTACCTTCTCAAAAAAAAAAAATTAATAACTTCTAGTACGATTTAGCTCTCTGTTTTACGGTGCCTGATTCTTCGTGTAATATAAGACCTTTTTTAAGTCAAAGGATCAAGGCATCCAATAAGTAACAGGAAGTCTTACTATGTGAAATCTATAAATATTATGTGATTAGGTAGCCTCGGTTTGATTAAGCATAGGTATACATGCGCAAGCTCTTGCCGTGTTTGGATAGTAGAAAGAATCAAAGTAGGCAAACTTAATCCAGAAAAAGCAAAGGAGACGAAGCACAGAAGCTTCTACTTCATTACAATAGAGGACATTCACTCTTGATTGAGCTATGGAAAGCTAGTTTCTACTTCAGATTTCTACTGCTTAAGATTGTGATACCAGTTAAGAGTAATGTGATAAAGTTTTGTTCCATTTATTTTTGCCCTAACATGACCATAAACACAATCTTCTGAAGCAATCAGTGGTTCACTAGCATAGTTTCAGAACTTGTGCAACTCTTCCAGAGTAGAATATTGGTGGTATCTGCATTATTTTTTTGTTGCATCATTATATCTGACTAATATCATAAGCATAATTTGCAGAGTTTGAGAAATTAAATCCTCTTCGTTATGTTCCTATATTGGTTGATGGCGACGTGGTCATTTCGGACTCCTATGCAATTTTACTAGTAGGTTCTTTTATGTGTGAATAAGATCTTTTAAGCTCATGAGTTCTTCTTTGATTCCTAACCCTGGCAGTATCATAAATGATTCAGTTGTGTGCTAATCTCTTTTCTGTGTGGCTAGTATTTAGAAGAGAAGTATCATCAGAGACGCCTGTTGCCAGTTGAACCTCAATTAAGAGCTCTCAATCTTCAGGTTAGATCCAAGTGCCTGTGGATCCTTCTGTCAGAAGTCCTCAAAAGGCATTATGAACTAATCAGGAAAAGAAGTCCTTAAAGGACATTTTGAAGAAAATATTTTAAAAATAAAAATGAGCTTATTGTGTTGCATGTGTCTGCTCATTATCTTGAATCCATAAGGGCGAGATATCTCGAAGAAGGGTGATATATATTTTCTCCACATTTAAGGTTGATGAAGATTTGTGGGAAATTTGTTGTCACAAAATGTGTACTACGCAGCAAGGTTGGTTAAGACTAGGATAAAAGCTGTGCATGCCTTTTCTATTCTCTGCAGGCAGCAAGTATCGTCAGCTCTAGCATGCAGCCACTTCATATGTTGTCGGTGCTGGTATTCTCTGGTTCCAGCAGTTCCTTTCTGTGCTATGAGTGGTCGAGGAAGTTGTTTTGTCAGGGAAAATAATGGTTGTCATTCATTTTTCAGAGATACATGGAGGAAAGGGTTGGTCCCGAAGAGAAACAATCATGGGCGAAATTTCACATACAAAAAGGTTTTGGTGGTAAGTTTCTTCGGAAGTTTCCCCTTGATTCTCTTGATATAAGTATATTATTTGCTTTTTCCCTAACCGTCTCCTAACATTTATCCGCTATATCACTATAACTTCAGGAAATTATATCATTCCTTCCTCCATTCTCAATGGAATTGTAGTATTGTCAGGCTTTATCAAGGATTTCATGGAACAATCACGTCCTTGCTGAAGTTTTAAAATTTGAAACTAACGTCAGTTTTTTAAGAAAGAAGGTAAAAATGGGAAACTAAGTAAAGCCGAGCAGGCTATCCTTGCTTGTGTATCCATTGTAGGAAAAGCACTCCTGTGGGTTAAGTTTTATGCATGGTGTATTTCCCATAACGATTTAGTCCACATGAAAAAACAGATGTCACCAATAAAACCTTCAAGTTAATTTTGATGCTTGAGCTTTGAGTTATTCTGGTACATAAGAATGTTCATCATTGTACTATTTCAAAAAAGGAATGTTCATCGTACTGATTGAGAAAGGAATGTTCATCGTTGTTCTTTAAAAAAAAAAAAAAAAAAGAATGTTTATCATCTGGAGTCTCTTGTTCCAATTTATTTCACATAGTTTCACTGGATTGGTTATAAGGAGTTAGTTTGATTTGCAGATTTTATATGTAGCGGGGTAGTTTGGGGCTTGTAAATAGAGCTTGTATAATAGAGAAAGCATCAAATGAGTTGGATTTCAGTTTTCTATATTATTAATTGAGTTATTAAAACTTGATTCTCTGTAACTTTTTTAATATGGTTAGTTGTACATGTGCTTCAAAAAATTTGGATAGCCAACTATAGCAAAAGAGTATCATCTTGTCTAAACACCAGAAGCTTAAGCAAATGGGCATATTGTCACCAATTAAGACGAATATTACCTCTATCCCGATCCCTGTGATACTCTTTATGACAATTAATCCAATAAATGTTCCATTGGATTAATTGTCATAAAGAGTATCACAGGGATCGGGATAGAGGTAATATTCGTCTTAATTGGTGACAATATGCCCATTTGCTTAAGCTTCTGGTGTTTAGACAAGATGATACTCTTTTGCTATAGATCATGATTCTTTTTCCTGTAGATTCTAGGATAAGAATGTGGCAACTAGGCCTCCTTGTGTTGTCTGTTGTAGGGGATTTTGTTTCCTTCTGTAGTCTTCTTCATCCTCTTTTTAACTGGTCCTGAAGAAATTACTTCTTTTTCCGGAGCAGCTCTTGAGAAATTGCTCGCAGGATCTGCTGGAAAGTATGCTACAGGAAAAGAAGTATATATGGTATGTTCTTAACACATCTATGCTTGCTTGATAACATTGTTTTATTGTGCAGCTGAATTCATTGAGCTTTCTTTCTATAAATGAATTGGAAAGTAGTAGAGGTAATAGTTCCAGTTGTGAAGTGCTGTTTTCGTTTTTTTATGACGATGATATAGTTTTGTGTGCATGCAAATCCTCGTCTGGTGCATCATTTAGATGAATTTTGTAATTTGGATCTAGAAATTTTTTGCGTGTTGAATATTTTCCTGAGTATGGTTGTTGCTTCTCTCAAATAAATGAGATCAGGGTATTATTTTGTTTCGATGAAAATAGCAATCAAAACAACAGTTAAAATGATAACCTTGATGATATTATTCCTAAATGATCTTGGAGCTGATATTACACGGTGGAAAATTGCAGGCTGATGTGTTTTTGGCCCCTCAAATCGCTGTGGCTACTAAAAGGTTTAACATTGACATGGTAAGTTTTGGTGGGTGTTTTTGTGAATATGGTGACAACTAAAATTGCTATTAAATGGATTTGGTCATTTTTTGGCTGCAAAATGACTACCCATTTACACCCATTACTTGTTTAAACTCTATTTAGTTCTTTTCTATCTCTATGCGTTGGATTTCAGTGAAAACAAACTTCATTGTCCTTAGCTGCAAGAGAGCCAAGTTAATCAAGCTCTAAAGTTCCAAACGTGCTTAGCCATATTATCTAGCCATGCTGGGCTGGACTAGTTTGATACACATGCTCGAGTTTGAGATTAAACTCTGCTCCATTAATTTCCATGGTCGAGCTTGGCACAGCTTATTTGTCTAAACAACCAAGCTTGAGCTCCGTTCGTGAACTTAGTTGACATGAAGCTTGACTCCGAATCATTGTTTGTCTACGTGACCTACCCTTATCCCGTTGCTTTGAGTACAACTAGCACTCATAGACTTTCTAGATGCCATAGGAAAACCTACTAAGGGAAAACGATAAGTAAAAAGAAAACTCTAAGTTACCTGAGTTTTCGTGAAGCGTCAAGCTGAGTGAGAGAAATTGAGCTTTCACGAACTTTGTTTATCTGATGATTGAGCATCCTTGACATGGGGCTCAAGTTCTGTTTGTTTGTAAAGTAAATGAGCTGAGTTTGATTTTATACGGGTGGATATCGAGCTTATGAGATGGCCGAGTCGAGTTTTGTTATCTTGAAATACTACTATTTTCATGTAAATTAGTTTCTTGGCAATGGTGTCTTTGGTATGACGTAAATCGTTTTCATGATATATTCTCCTTTATAAACATCATCTTCAGTTTGATCTTTCAGACTTCGAAAAACACTTAACTAAGTGAAAATATTTTAAACCAATTGCAGATTCTAGTTATTTTCCTCTACATGTATTTTAACAATCACTTTACTGTTACTACTTGCAATTGTCAAAAAACACTATCGTCACCCCACGCCCCTCCTTATAATACTAAAATTCCTTGGACCTTTATATCCAATGAATTACCAAAAATAAGTAACTTCTTTTCTATGGTTTTTTGTGGAGAACATTTCACATCTTTTTCCCTGGGGATATATACTGTCCAGTCGTTGAATCTAACAATGTATTCTTCAACTTTCTTGTCCACTCACTCCCCTCTCCTCAGCCTCCCTCACAACCTTCCAAGAAAACAAACAAAACACAAAATACTCAATCAGCAGGTGGTTTAATGAGCATATCTACCAATACTTAACTTGCATTTTCTATCATTTAATGAGCATATCTACCAACACATAATTGCTTTTTTGATTTGCATTCTTTTTGGAATAGAACCTCTAATATTCTGTGATTTGATTTGCGATGAACCTTACGTCGTCTATGTGCAGTCCGAGTTTCCCACTTTAACAAGGATATATGATTCCTGTGAGGCTTTGCCAGAATTTCAAGCTTCTTCGCCAGAGCGACAGCCTGATGCTGCCCTATAACCTATGCTTAATGCTGAGTTGCAAGAATATTGAAGTCTGCTAAATGTTGTTTAAATGTGAATGAAGTTATAAGCAAAATGTAAAACCTTAAGTTGTGTTTGGTATGATGTAAAACTATTTTCATACTATGTTTTGGTTGAAAAACTTTTGAAAGAAAAGATTGTTCACGAATCTTGAAATATGAAAGTCACTAATCGCATTGTTTGTGATGTATAAGAAATTCAATTAAAGTCTGGGATTTGTTATTGTAGAATATTTGGTTTTCAGGTGGATCTTTTGAATCAAAGTGGGTTTCTTTTGATGAACGAACACCATCAACGTATAATTGCTATATTTGACCGCCACCTTCCTATTTGAATAAAGAATGAATATCGGACCCTACTAATTCACGTGTTCCTAATACACCTTTATTTCCGGCGTACTGTAGATGTGATTTTTTTTTCCCCTTCTACTGTCTGAAATAAAACTAAAAGCAAATGAAAATTTTGACCGAAAAGATCTTTATTTGTGCTATTTGAGCAACATTAGTGCTATTAAATATTAATGCTTATAAATATTAAATCTTTACGGTAAAAAGTGAGTTATCTTTTTAAGTTTTATATATTTTAAAATTACAACACATCACACATTTCTTATAGTAAAATATGTATAAAATTATTTGACTCTCTAGTCGTTTTTGTGTCACATAAAGTAAAGTAGATAAATAATTACGAAACCTGCACCTGCTATTCTTCGGGTGCATACTATTGAATAACCCGCTCGATATACAATAGTTTGCGAAGATGCCACGTTATTAATATTTTGTTTCGTTTTGTAATCATCTCATTTGTTCTTATGAGCATAAATGCCTTTGTCAATTCTCCTATTCAGTCATCCCCATCAATCCAGACAAATTTGTTGCCTCTATTTATGAATTCCATTCTCCAATTGAAAGAGAAGTGCTTCAACACCTCTGTACACATTGAAGTCTTTTGCCATCTGTTTATAGTCCAAAATTGACAAACTCAGTCACCTACACATTCACTTTGAGACCTTTAACCAGAGAATCTTGAAATTTTTTCTTATACAGCCAATCGGCACGAACCGCCTAAGTTGACGGTCAAGTAAAGATCTATATTATATATGTTAAAAAAAAAAAATATATATATATATATATATATATATATATTATAAAAGAATGAATACAATGTCGGTTTACAAAAATAACCTTATAATATTAAGCATAATAACTCATAATAAAAGGACATAATCGGAATTCTAGATATTAGCCTCATAATCCTATTAGTTTTAGAACATATTACTACACGTTAGGAATCCTACATGATTACTTTTAGGAATTCTATTAGTATAATTATTTTGGGGCTCTCCAATTCATATAAAATTGAACAAGTAAATATCTTTAGTCATGTAATCCTATTACTATTTTAATTTGAAAACGTATTATAATGTCCTATTACTAATTTAATTTCAAAACGTATTATATTGGCCAAATCCATTTAGAAAATGAGAGCTTATATTATTATAAAAATATAAATACAATATTAATATATCAAAATAGCCCTAAAATATTAAACGGAAGAACTCATAGGGATAGGACAAAACTGCAATAACCTATTTTTTGGACAACAATACCTTCTATGCTAATTTTTAATAGCAATAATAGCAAGTGGTATACCAACAACGATTTTATTGTGAGACCACCCACTTTAGATTTGATGTACCTCTTCAAATAACTTAAATAACCATCACAAATATATCAAAGCAGAACAATGGTGCTAAATTTATAAGGAAAGCAAAATTGATAATATGGGATGAAGCGCTTATGGCTAAGTGTCAAACGATTGAAATAATTGCTCGAAGTTCTAGAGATATATTGGATATTAATGAACCGTTTGGTAAAAAATTAATGGTTTCGGAGGTGATTTCTATCAAGTACTATCAGTAGTTCCAAAATCGACAAAAGCAGTGATTGTAAAAACTAGCTTGCCAAAGTTATACTTCTTGCCTCAAACTAAAAAGATTCAACTGACAAGAAATATAAAGTAAGAACAGATCCAGTATTCAGTGTCTTCTTGCTTCGTGTGGAAAACGTAGAAGAGCATCCAATACTTCTTACCTCAAATGAAAAAGATCCAACTGACAAAAAATATAAAGTAAGAACAAATCCAGTATTCAGTGTCTTCTTGCTTCGTGTGGAAAACGAAGAAGAACATCCAATAAAAGATGATTTAGTTGTTCCTGAACACTTGGTTATCAATCCCAATGGTAATAGTAGTGCATTTAATAAGAGAAATATTTCTATTATTAAATTAAAACGCAATATGTGCAAATCGCATGATAGAATTAAAAAGATATCTTAGCTAGCATAAATGAATATGTTGATCAACTGAATAAAATGTTGATTGCAAAATTTTATGGTAAAAATAAAATGTTTTTCAGTTTTTGACTCAACAGAAACTAATACCAATAATTACTACCAAGAAGAATAACAAAATACTTTAATACCAAATGGCCTTCTGTCGTACATGTTTGTTGTCAAGTTTCTTATTTCCTACATATGTTAGTGTCACTGTATATATAATAGACTAAGTTAAAATTGATCTTCCACTGTATATAGGTTAATTTTGAAGAAAAATATGCATGTCATGCTACTGAAAAATTTAGATATGCCGAATAGCTTATGTAATTGTACACAGATGCTATATAAAAATTTGGACAATAACGTCATACACGCAAAAATTATCATACTGGTTAAAGTGCCTGTAAGTATATTCTTATCCCTGAATTCAACTTTCGTCTTCCGAAACTAAGGAATATCCTTTTAAATTTGAGTGAAAATAATTTTTAGGATGTTTATATTTTGCAAATATATTAAATAAAGCACAAGTGAAAACATCCTAAATATTGGACTATATTTACCGCAATATGTTTTCTTGCACGAACAATTGTATGTTGCACTTTCAAGAGGGATATCAAGATCGACAACAAGAGTTCTAGTTAAGACAGAGCAACCAATGTATTAGGAGGAAACATACACAAAAAAATATTGTCCACAAAGAAGTGTTTGTTAATATACCATCACATTAAATACTTTTAAACTATAATATATAATTATCTAACTAACATGACAAAATTCATCTTGTGTAAATTTTGGTAATGCCTTTTCATTTTAAATTCATGTATTGTGCTAATGTAATAATATTTTTCGTCATTTAGATGATTGTTGTATTATTATACATAAAAAATTTCTTATTAATTAAATTTTATTGTTTCTTCATATAAATAAATATTTAAATCATCACGCGCCATTATTAACGTGCAATGCACGGTCATAGATACTAGTGTGTGTGTGTGTGTATACATCCAGACTCCATTTTTATTAGCAAAAGACCTTTGCAATGCAGTAATTCTTGGTATTCCTTTCATTTAACTTTGCAAACCATACCTAGTTACGAACAAAAGCACTCATATGGATTACCCCACAAGCAACGTATTACTTCCTTTCCATAAGCCTCCAACTTATAAAATCCTTCATTCTTTATAAAATAAAGAAAGGCAAATTATGTTTTTAAAGGAAGAAGTAGCTTTTCAAAGAATGTAGAAACAACTTACTGATTCTGCAATCTCTTCTAAAGTTAAAAATTTAGAAACAAAAATTCAATAGGAGCTTTGTTTCGATCTGCCTATGGCATTTTGAAAACGAAAAAAGCACATTGTTGGGCTTCCCTATGAGCCTGATTTTGAAGAGAAAAATATTCCAACTAAAGCTCGACGTACTTAGATGAACCATGAGTTTATAATACATTGTCAGAAAGAGATCAATGATCTCCTAGACAAGAAGTTAATTTCTCCATCAAAATCTCCCCAGAGTTATGCGGCATTTTATGTCAACAAAAATTCCAAAATCGTCGAGGAGTCCCTCGTTTGGTTATCAACTATAAACCCTTAAACGCAGCACTTAGATGGATTAGGTATCCTATTCCTAATAAGAAAGACTTGTTGCAAAGAGGCCATGCTGCTATGATATTTTCTAAATTTGATTTAAAATCTGGATTTTGGCAAATTCAAATTAACCCAAAAGACAGGTTTAAAACTGCTTTTACTGTCTCTTTTGGACAATACGAGTTGAACATAATGCCGTTTGGATTGAAAAACACTCCCTCTGAATTTCAAAAGATAATGAATGATATCTTTAATCCATTTTTCAATTTCGTAATAACATACATAAATGATGTTCTGGTATTTTCAACAAGCATCGGTCAACATTTTAAATATTTAAACATATTTTTTAATACTACTAAAGATAATGGATTAGCTCTGTCTAGAACTAAGTACAGCTTGTTCCAGACAAATATCAGGTTCCTTGGTCATAATATCCAGCAAGGAACAATTAATCCAATCCAGCGATCTCTCCAGTTTGCTGATAAATTTTCAGACCAAATTCTGGATAAAACACAGCTTTAAAGATTTCTTGGTTGTATCAACTATATTTCTGATTTCATTCCGGGTCTAAGTATTCTACTGAAACCCCTCCATGACAGGTTAAAAAAGCCTCCAATTCCTTGGACGGATGTTCAAACTGACGCTGTCAGACAAACCAAATTGAAAATTAAAAATCTTCCTCTCCTGAGTCTTCCAGATCCATCTGCATTCAAAATAGTAGAAACAGATGCATCAGATTTAGGGTGCGGTGGAATTCTAAAGCAACCTAAGAATAATAAAGAAAGCATCATTGCATATACTTCTAAACATTGGAATAATTCTCAACAGAATTATCCTACAATTAAAAAAGAAATTTTAGCTATTGTTTTATGCATATCAAAATTTCAATCAGATTTGTTAAATCAAAAGTTTTTGCTTCGCATTTACTGCAAAGCAGCTAAATATGTTCTGCAGAAATATGTGCAAAACGTTGCTTCAAAATATATTTTCACCAGATGGCAAGCAATTTTATCTATATTTGATTTTGATATTGAGTATATTAAGGGAAGCTCAAATTCCATCCCCGATTTTCAGACACGAGAATTTCTTCAAGGCAGATAAAATGCCAAAAAAGCCAAAACCCCCAAGGATAACTCTGCTGCCCCGGGAGGAGAGGCCACAGGCTGTCACACAATAGCCAAAGACAAAGCAGTTTCAACAGTTGTTTCAAAACAACAATCAACGACGCAGTTGCCAAATAGCAACAGTCAACAAAAGCTGGACCCAGCCAGCCAAAATGCAGATCCTCAGCAGATTATGCCATGAAAGGTATTCTGATGGTGGTCTCATCTCAGCCAATTCCGGCAAAACCAATTTCAGTTGCTAACCTAGGATGAAATTATAAATATAGTTGACACAACTAAGAAATTTTTGAAGCTGTGTTTTATCTAGAATTTGGTCTGGGAATTTGTCAGCAAACTGGAGAGATCGCTGGATTGGAGTAATTTTTCCTTGCTGGATATTATGACCAACGAATCTGATATTTGTCTGGAACAAGTTGTACTTATTCCTAGATAGCGCTAGTCCATTATCTTTAATTGTATTAAAGAATATGTTCAAATGTTTAAAATGTTGATCGATGTTTGTTGAAAATACCAGAACATCGTCTATGTATGTTATTATGAAATTGGAAAATGGATTAAAGATATCATTCATTATCTTTTGAAATTCAGAGGGAGCGTTTTTAAATCCAAACGGTATTACGTTCCACTCGTATTGTCCAAAAGGGACAGTAAAAGCAGTTTTATATCTGTCTTTTGGGTCAATTTGAATTTGCCAAAATCCAGATTTTAAATCAAATTAAAAAAATATCATAGCAGCATGGGCTCTTTGCAAAAAGTCTTTCTTATTAGGAATAGGATACCTAATCCATCTAAGTGATGCGTTTAAGGGTTTAGAGTTGATAACCAAACGAGGGACTCCTTGCTCGATTTCGGAGTTTTTGTTGACATAAAATACCGCACAACTCCAGGGAGATTTTGATGGAGAAATTATCTTCTTGTCTAGGAGATTATTGATCTCTTTCTGACAATGCATTGCAAGCTCATGGTTCATCTGAATAGGTCGAGCTTTGGTTGGAAAATTTTCTCCGTCAAAGTCGGGCTCATAAGGAAGCCCAACAATGTACTTGAAGAAATTCTCGTGTCAGAAAATCGGGGATGGAATTTGAGCTTTCCTTAATATACTCAATATCAAAATCAAATATAGACAAAATTGCTTGCCATATGGCGAAAATATGTTTTTAAATAATATTTTGCACATCTTTCTACAGAACAGACTTAGCTGCTCTGCAATCAATGCGAAGCAAAAACTTTTGATTCAACAAATCCGATTGAAATTTTGATATGCATAAAACAATAGCTAAAATTTCTTTTTTAATGGTAGGATAATTCTATTGAGAATTATTCCAATGTTTAAAAGTATATGCCACTTTCTTTATTATTTTTAAGTTGCTTTAAAATTCCACCGTACCCTAAATCTGATGCATCTGTTTCTACTATTTTGAATGCAGATGAATCTGGAACACTCAGGAGCGGGAGATTTTTAATTTTCTGACCATAATCGGATAGATTTTTCTTTTTTAAATTCAATTAATGTTTCAAATTAATTTTTTTTATTATATCAATAACACTTCTGAACGGCTCTGCCGCCAGATTTTATGTTGGGGAAGCTTCTTTTTAATCAAAAAGGAAGGATACAAAGGAATGCCTTCGATAATTGTTCAAGGATACTGCAAATGGTATAAGGCATGAAGAGATGTCACCGGCACCTACTTGCCAGCAGTAGGAGAATGGTTCGCCAAGAATCTCAAGTGCCTATCGCCAACGGATGTAACAAAATCGTTATTTTTGTAGGAAAAGTCCCTAGTTACAGCAAAACTAGCAGGCTCTACCAACAAGGAAGAATACATCCAGGAGATGGAAGAGATTCTCCGACAATTAAAAAGGAAAGGCACCTGATCAACAGTCATCGGCCTCGTCTGAAGAGCAATCAGAAGAAGAAGATGACCCTGACTACTGCCCGAAATAATAAGTCTAAGCCAGGACCAACTTGATGACACCAGCGCAGAATTTTTCAAATAACTACTGTAGCAGATTTACTGTAGAATACTTTGCACTTATCAATGTAGATTATTGTGCACTTTTTACTGTAGCAAAACACTGCACATTTTCACTGTATCAAGGTCTATAATTCTATAAAAAGATCCCCTCACACACTTCACAGGCATCTTTCAGTTTTTACTCCCAGTTTTCGGAAAATATTTTCACACACACTTTTTCTCACTAAACCCCTCAACTCTTAAGATACCTTGTAAGCTTTTAAGTTTTGATTTTTAATATTTTTATTATTTTTTATTATATCAATAACACTTCTGGACGGCTCTGCCGCCAGATTTTATGTTTTAATCTTGCTTTTGCATACTTGAATTCGGTCAGCTCTGCCGCCTATTTTACTTAGCATACGCTTGCATATGGTCGGGTCTGCCGCCTGAGTTTATATTTTTTTATTGCTTCATGTTCCTTACATTTCTCACATTTTCCAGTCCCCTCTACCCCTTCGGGACTAGCTTCCGCCCCCGTGGCATCAGAACTATTGGAAAGAAATAGCCCTAGGTTGAGCAATTACTTCCAATAAAGGAGATTCCCATCAGGTCTTTCGTAGATTCTGGTGAGGAATGAGTCCTTATACCACCTAAAATCAGAAAGTGTTTTGCACTTAAGGTTGTTAAGTATTTCAGAGAACTTTTCTCTAAAAATATCTGGCATCCTACAAGTGTTTTAATAATTGTGTAAATCAATGTGTTGATAGAATCAGGAAAAGCAAAGTTTGTTGAAAATTCTTGTGGCGGAGGAAGTTCGAAAATAACTTCTTCGCCAGTATTGCTTTTCTATATTTTTAAACATTAATTGAATTTGAAAAAGGAAAATCTATCCGATTATAGTCAACATAAATTTCAAATCATTCAAAGAAATTGATTAACACCAACTCTAACTCTTTCACATGCAATAGAGTTAAAAACTTGAATAATTTTCTTATGAAACCACTTGCTCAAGTGTGTGTGTGTGTGTGTGTGTGTTTATATGAGACCACATTCACAAAGAAGTTGTGGAAAATGCGTCTATACAGAAAGAGTTTCTTTTGGGATAGAAGATAAAGAAAAGGGAATATACCAGAAAAAAAAAACTAAGAGGAAAGCTAAAAGGTGGCATAATAATTAGTAGCAAAAACATATGTGGGAAGTGATTGATTAACAATCGCCAGAGTATGCTTCCACCATTTGTTTTAGCCAAATAGTTGAACTAATAGAGTGCTAGCAATTAACCGATTAAAAGTGCTTCTTTTTGAAAAAAAAAATGCCTATTTTGAAGATTAATGAGAGAAGGTCTGACTTCTCTCTAAAACTCACTGCATCTTCACTAAAGCCTCCGTACAAAGAGAACCGTTGGAACAGTGACAAAGCTTATCGATGATGGTTGATTCACCATCGTCAACCGGTGGAAAACCACCGGACCAACCTAAAAAGTTTTTCCCATCTCCTTGCGTAACATCCCCAACAAACAGCACCTCAAAATAACCCCCAGCAGTTACAGATTTACCAAATAGCAGTGGGTTTACTGTAGCGATAAATCGCCAAGGAGTTCCTAACACTTCCTCTCCTTCTTCAGGTCCACATGCAGAAGATTCCACCATGGCTAGTGAGAGCTCTGACCAACAGAACAGTCGAAAACCAAACCAGTTGGTCGCGGATGATTCCATAAACCAAGTTGCTCAAAACCAAAGCGAAATGACTACTGATGTTCAGCAGAACATCCCCCCCCCCCCAATTTCTAATTTGATTGAGCCACTCTTCACAATAGTGCAAAAGGAGAACCTGGCAGTGTCGAGCACACCAGGTGTTCGACAAAATGCCAATGGCACTGTACCAGCTCAATTGTCCGACCATTTCACTCCTCAACCTCCCCAAGGTCATAAGGAAACTAATCGTCAAGCAAAAGCACAAGGTTTGCTTCAAAAAGTTGATGTTCAAATTATTTCTCCCCCCACTGTAATGCCGCAGGGTAACAGTGTTAATGTGGTACCACAACAGCTGTACAAAGCTCACCTACTGTCCCAGGCAACCCCTATGACTACAAATCCCACAAGCCAAGATCCTACAAGCACTAGTAAAACAGCTAGCCTTGTGACTACTACAGCAGCAGCACAACCTGCCCAAAAACAGCAGCAGCAGCTGCTGCAAACTGATATACCCGTCTCTAATGTTGGTAAGCACACTGCGACACTGCCATCAACCTCAGCCCAATCTCCCATTAAGGTCTCCTCCAACTTTGATAAGCCAAAACATCCCAAAAGAAGCCTAAAACTAACAATTAAGGACACAGAACCAAATAATTCACACACATCAGCAACCCAAGTCGTAACAGTTAATACCAACAAATATCAACTTCCTAGCACTTCCACAAAACCCAAAATTCAAGCCAATACCACTCCCGCTCCACCTACTGTCACACAATCATATGTCACTAGATTAAGAGCCAAACATGAGGCAGAAATTACCCCAATCCAATTCACCCCACCAGTCATTACCATGAAACAAGGCAGGCCTGTTGTGCTTTTCAAAAGAGAGGATTACATGATCAAGTTTGCAGACAAATGTAAATTCACAGTGATAGGAAAATTTCTAAACACCATGCCAAGTATGGAGGTGATTAGGAAGAGCTTCATAGCTCAAACTGAACTCAGAGGAGAGGTGAAGATTGCACACTTCAATGCCAGGACAGTTTACATAGACTTTGATAATGAGTATGATCACGCCACAATATGGACTAAGCAATACATGTATATACAGGGCCAAATGATGAAATTGGAAGCATGGAATCCAGCATTCAAACCCAATGAGGACTCGCCAATAATCCCTATATGGGTTATTATCCCAGAACTATCATGGCATCTATATTATATGGAGATTCTAACTCCTTTGCTATCTCCTGTTGGTAAAGCCCTGTTCCTGGATCTTGCCTCATTTCAAAAGACCAGAAGCAGTGTTGCTAAGGTCAAGATGCAGATTGACCTCACCAAAGACTTACCTACACATGTATGGCTAGGATATGATGATGATATCAATGGAGAAGGTCAATGGCTCCAGATTCAATATGATAACCTCCCACAGTATTGCCCATACTGCAGGCATCAGGGTCACTTGCCTCAAACTTGTCAACTTAAGCTGAAAGAGGGAGAAAACCAAAGAAGAAAAGAGGATTCACCAGCTACAAAGAAAGACTTACCGGCCACAACTCCGAGTCACACCAAAGATAACCAGCACAGGGGTCAACAAAAACTAAAAATGCAAAACTCTAATGTAAATGAATCAGCAAGAGAGCAAAACAATAACCAAAAAGCTGAGGAGCATCAAAAGAGCAAGGATCACCAAAATCAAGGGGTAACTCCATCAAATGATGAATGGCAAACACAGAAAAAGAAGAACTTTAAAGGTAACTCGCAAGCCAACAAGAAGAAACAACAGATATACATGCCAAAACAAAATACAATGCAACTTGTTGATGCTGCAACCACACAGGAAGCCACCAGAACTACACGATCAGGTATACCTTCTACTTCTCATCAGGTAACTTTAGAAGCATTGAATTATATTCATAACTCTAGAGATACCAACACTGTATCCAATTCCCATGATCCCCCTATTATACCTGTTGTTAATGAAATTGATGGAGCAAAGGAGAAATGTCAGGAGAAAATTAGTTTTTTGCAGGATGGGGTACCTACGGGGGTTAGGATTCCTCATATTTTGCATGAGCGTGATAGAGCATAATTGATAGGCCATAGGATGGCCCCCCTCAAGCCTCATACAGCTACTGCAATGGGAGAAGAGACATGTGAAATAAACAGCTCAGACGAATACCAAATTGATCAGCAGGAAGATGCAATAAAAAGACTCCTAAAAGGGAAAGCCCCTGTAGTGTCAGATTTCAGCATACAATCCCCTAAATCCAAAAATAAGCCAAGACAGAAAAAGAGAAAAGCCATGAGAAAACAGTCTGCAGGAATCTCTATTAATGAACCTACAACAGAACAACACCTTCAAGAATCTACCACTCCATACCAAAGCCCAACTGCTAACTTGAAATGGAATCATGATGTTGATACTTCCAATAAATCACAGACATATAAGACCTTGTGCTAGATCCCTCCCTTTCACAACCTCTGTTACATAACAATGAGCAGGACGGGCAGGAGGAACTGAATAAACATACTGCTCTAATATCTGCTCCTCTAGAAGAGTGCTCTCTAAAATATTCTTCACAACATGATGAATATATACCTATTCTCTCAAAAGATGAGATGAGTGGAGGCTTTGAGGAAGAAGCTGGACTCAGTGATGCCACAAAAGAGGACCAACATTGTGATCTCCTTGCAGCAGCTATTAATGGGGAACACTATCAAAATGCTATCATTCAGAACCAGGGGTTATCTCCTAGAGCATACAACCCATCACCAAGGATCACAAGAAACATGGCTGCTAGAAAAAGCACTGTTCCACCAAAATTCAACCCCCTCCATGTTTTAATGATTAGTACACTTATATGGAATGTCAGAGGTATTAGAACCTCTGGAGCCATTGAGAGACTCAAAACATTAAAACAAATCCATAATCTCTCCCTCATAGCTATTCTAGAACCATTCCTAGACTCTTCACATATCACTCAATACCAAAACTAACTTTCTATGCACCATGTAGCTTCCAACACCAATGACAAGATATGGATTTTCTGGGATAAGGATTTT
Organism: Nicotiana obtusifolia; assembly: GCA_002018475.1. Classification (NCBI taxonomy): domain Eukaryota; kingdom Viridiplantae; phylum Streptophyta; class Magnoliopsida; order Solanales; family Solanaceae; genus Nicotiana; species Nicotiana obtusifolia. The sequence goes on from MCJB01048947.1 coordinate 48,997, forward strand.
TATGGTACTATCACAGATCAAGATGAACAGCAAGTCACAATTGAGTTAAAGCATGCTGAAGCTCCTGAAATCTTCCATCTCATAGCCATATATGCTAAATGCAAATCTCCTTTGAGGAGGCCACTATGGGACAAGCTAAGGAACAAAGCACAGAACTCTAGTGCACCATGGTGTGCCATTGGGGATTTCATTATGATTGCATCAATTGAAGGAAAGATAGGGGTATTCCATACCAACTCAATAAAAGTCTGGAGTTTCTTAGCATGATCGAGGACTGTAGACTCACTGACCTTGGATACTGTGGACCTAGATACACTTGGTCTAATGGCAGAGACCCCTGCTCAATTGTATGGAAAAGACTGGATAGGGGATTGGCCAATGACAATTGACTTGTTGCACACCCTGCCACTACCATTACACATCTAGCATCTACAGGATCATATCATTTCCTTCTTCTCCTAGAAATCAACGTCAGACAAGAAAACGCCACTAAGTATTTTAAATTCCTGAACTGCTGGACAGAAAATGTAACCTTCCTGCCATTGGTACCGCGAATCTGAAATCCGCCAGTCACTGGAAATGCAATGTGGATTTTCCATCAAAAAACTAAAACACTATGCAAAGAATTATCCAAATGGTCCAGAACAGGAATATGGAGATATTTTCCAGAAAGTCAAGGAATTTGAAGAGAAAGTCAGAAAAGCAGAAGAGACCTGGGCACAGTCCAACAAAGAATCAGATAGAACAATTGCCCATGAACTCAATGCTCAATATGTCAAACATTTAAGGATCCTACAATGGAAGAGCTCAGAGAAACTGTTTTGTCAATGACCCATCCAGTGCTGCAGGTCCAGATGGCCTCAATGGAAAGTTCTTCCAACATTGTTGGGATATCATCCAGTTTGATCTCTTCAATGTAGTGAAGGCATTCTTCTATGGTCAACCAATGCCTAGGTACAAGACACAAGCATGCTTGGTGCTGATACCTAAAGTGGAATTCTCTAACACTTTGTCAGAATTTAAACCTATAAGTTTGAGCAATTTCATCAATAAGATTATATCCAAAATTATCTCCAAAAGAATTGCACCTATTCTTCCCAATATCATCTCTCCAAACCAAACTGGCTTTATCAAAGGCAGAAGCATCTCTGAAAATATTATGCTTGCGCAAGAGATTGTCCAGGGAATCAAGAAGCCAAACATAGGCGCTAATGTAGTGATCAAATTGGATATGGCAAAGGCTTATGACAGAGTATCTTGGTCCTTTACATGTATAATGATGAGAAGAATGGGTTTTAGTGAAAGAATCATTGACATGGTATGGAGAACAATGTCCAACAACTGGTACTCTGTTATAGTCAATGGCACAAGATTTGGCTTCTTTCACTCCACTAGAGGTCTAAAACAAGGGGATCCTCTGGCACCTTCACTTTTCATTTTGGGAGCTGAATTACTATCTAGGATACTCAAAAATCTCACACATGATTAGTTCTTTAATGGCTTTTATATGAAAAAGAGAGGACCTCAAATCACATATCTGAGCTTCGCAGATGATGTATCAAGCATGTCCTGCAATCACTCCCTATTCACTTGTTGTCAGCAGTCACACCCCCAAAAGCTGTCCTTAAACAGATAGAGAAACTGGCAGCTAACTTTTTCTGGGAGATGAACAAAGAAAAGAACAAATACTATTGGGCTTCATGGAACACACTATCATACCCACTGGAAGAATGGGGCATTGGACTGAGACCTATAGCAGAGATTTGTAAATCTATGGAATACAAAAAATGGTGGGGATTCAGGACCAAACAGACACTATGGAGCAATTTCTTATTGGCCAAATACTATAAGAGATCACAACCCAGATAAAAAAAAATAGAGCTCTGGACAATCACAGACATGGAGAAGAATGATGATCAACAAAGAAACTGTTGACCATCACATTCAATGGAGACTACACTCAGGAAATTCCAGCTTCTGGTGGGATAACTGGCTAGGTACTGGGCACTTAGCTAACTTTAGACAAAGGCAGGGCAGGCCCGGCAACACCAAGGTATCACATTACTGGACAGACGGGCAATGGGATATCTAGAAACTCAGTCAAATAACATCTCAAATAGCTCCCCTGTACATAATCTCACACATTCTCCAAGTCAAAATCCATTATAACCCCCACATTAATGACACGCCAATATGGCAGCCTTCTGCTTCTGGGGAATTCTCTTGTGCATCAGCATGGACTGTACTGAGAGAAAGAAACCAAGTACTTCTCACAAATAAGATGATATGGCACAAAAAATACCCTTCAAATGGTCCTTTTGCCTATGGAGAGCATTGAGAAACAAGCTGCCCACAGACGACAGAGTAGCTAGGTTTGGAGCTCCAAATGTTAACAAGTGTGTATGTTGCACCAAAGCAGGGAATGAAACAGCGAAGCACATACTCAACTCAGGCCAATTTGCCCAAATCATCTGGAAACACTTCAATGCACCAGTTGGGATTCAAAATCACAGACAGTCCCTAACAATGAAATTAATGAACTGGTGGCTGCAAAAAAGAGAGAATGAGGTGCAGAAATTGGTCCTAGACACATTGCCAATCATTATATGCTGGAATATGTGGAAGAACAGATGTGCAACCAAATATGGGAAAAAATCATCATCAGTTACCAGAGCATTGTACTCAATCACATCTGATCTACTTCTGCTGCTCAGAACGTCTTATGCTAATATCAAATGGCCTGTCATATGGCCAGAAATGTACATAGCTATAGAGAGTTTACAGCATCCAACCAATGTGCAGCAAGTAGTCTGATTAAAGCCAACAGCTGGGTATGTCAAAATCAACTCAGATGTCAGTGCTCTAAGCAACCCAGAGAAAATAGGAGCAGGGGTCATCATTAGGGACCACCAAGGTAATTTCATTCATGTTATTTCAAGTCCACTAGGAGAGGGAACTAATAATTTAGCAGAAACTCAAGCGGCACTCATTGGCATCAATTGGTGTATGCAAAATGATTACACCAAACTTCATCTGGAAACAGACTCTATGCTGTTTACCCAATGGCTAACAGGACAGTCTAAACCACCATGGACCTTAGATATGATAATATAGGAAATAAAATATTTGAGCCAACATTGTGAAGGCTTTAAGTACACTCATGTCCTGAGAGAAGCCAATGGTCCAACTGATACCCTATCCAAACTGAGCCATGATTCCAACTTCCTAAGATATTATAACAGCCAAATGAACCTGCCTGCACTCATAAGGGGATAGATTCACCTTGACAATAAAGGCACTCCTGCATTTAGACATAGGAAATCCAAAAGACTCAACTTCCCACCACACATGATGAATCACAATGCACCTGGATGATTAACATGAACATATTCTTGAGAGAAGAAGCAGTAACTCAACATACCACAAAGTTAGGATACAGTAATATCAACACAAGCAGTAAGCTCCCTTTGACTGCTCTACTGCTGAAAATCCAATGTTCACCCAGTGCTACTACCTTGTAACTGCAGCAATTCCATCCACCCCCCCCCCTCCTCCTTTCTTAGCTTGTTTTCTGCAGGAAAATAGAGCATAAGCAGAAGCAGAAGCAGTATACTGAACATAAGCAGAAGCAGTATCTGTATCAACTCGTTTTCTGCAGGAAAATAGAGCATAAGCAGAAGCAGAAGCAGTATCTGTATCAAATACATAGCTCAAGCAGCAGCATTAAACTGAGCAGCAGACAGTTCCTTTCTTGACTGCTCTGCTGCTAGTTTTCACAGTTGAATTATTGCAAGGAAATAGATCCCTTCAGTGCAGTACTAAGGCTAAACATCACAGAAATAGGTTCATAGTAGCAGCAGCAATCCAACAATGCATAATACCCACAGCAGCAGTAAATTGAGCAGCATTCTCAAACTGGCACCTCCAGCAATGCATCAACTACAAAAAATCCCTCCAGCAATGGCAGGAACAGATCTTCACAGCAGCAGTAGCAACAATCCTCAACTATGCTTCCTCTGTCATAACAAAGTTGATGATTGTTACCTTCTATTTGATGATACATCATGTAGAAGATTCTCCTTTTTTGTTAGAAATAGACCTCATCGTATCGAGAGGATACTATTTCAAACTATTCCCTTAGTAGATTTAGGAACATATGTACTTTTTGTATAAATTGACCTAGATTCATTTCACAATATTTTTGTATATATTATTGTCTGCCGATGTTATAAGATAGACAATCATTACATCATCATAGGTCTAACCCATCACAATTATCTACATATACTTGATTGTCAACTCTCGATGATCAAGAATGTACATCTCTCATATTGGAAGGTAAGGTCTATGCCCCCCTCCATCTTTGTAATTATGATTTTATATATATATATATATATATATATATATATATATATATATATATATATATAACACAAGGCAAGCTGCCTAATGAATTTGACAAAAAAAAATATATGCATAAGTCTCCACAAAATTGAAGATTCAAATCCAATTGAGGAACAATTCTACGTTCTTTATTTAAGGAATTGTTTATTTTGCAAATAAATTCTGTCAAAAATATAACATGAGATTATAATCTAGGTATAAATAATGACTGAGATTAGTTAATTATAATAAAAAATATCACGAAATTAGTAGGAGATTTATATTAGCGACAATTAGCAAGGAAGTAGTATTTACCTCGTTGTGAATTTTTTTAAATTTGGCGTGAGATATATTTCCCGCTAATCTTTCACTAAATATTTGGTGCAAAGTTAAAATTTTCAGAAAATTCAAGTGCTTTTTTTTTTTGTTGTCCTGAATATACTTAACAAAAAGAGAAAAAGAAGCATTCTTCTTACGACTTAAGTTTTTCCCAAATCAAATGCTTCCAAAGGCTAGCTATTTCCCCAAATCAAAAACTCCCAGAACTCCCCCAAATAGCCGTTAAAGTCCCTTTGAGTAAGTTAATCTATTCTCATTAGTTTGTTGTTCCATGAATCTATGTCTTTTTTGTAGCTATTACGGGTAGGTTTCTAATTTGTGATTCCGCTTACGCTGCAGAGCATATATTTTTTTCTTTATATTATGTAGTATAATTTTTCATGTACTTAAGAGGGAGTGAAATGATCAATAGTGGTTGCTCTCATCAGCGCCATAGAGAATATTTAGCGGAGAATCACAAGACCGGTATGTATTGGCTCTTATGTCGTTTCTTTCGCAGTTCTCCTCTAACAACCCTAGCTTTTGCATTTCTCAACTTTACAAATTTCTTCCAATTTAATTCATGGGTTTAATTTGCATGTATCTTTATGGATTTATTACTCACATTTGTTATTGATTAATGTATTGTACTATCTTTGACGTGGGCAAACTTAGCTTTACAACGACAATTGATAGTGATAAAATATTTGAAATCTTAGGATAATGGTGGTGATTCAGTTGAAAAAATCATAGAAATCTAAGTATATCTACCCGATTTATGCTCTCTGATAATCTAGGACACAATCTTATCAAAGCTTATTTATTCTTTGGCGTCTAGACGTGCATGTAGTTTGAATGGTTTTTAAATAGTCAGCGCCCAAGGAGAGAGTTGAAATCCTAAGGTTGATTGTGTTGCTTTAGTTAATAGAAGTTTCATAACTTTAAGACATTCTCAAAATGCATTCCAATAATAAAGGTTCATAATGAGTTCACCTACAACTAAAATTCTAGCCCAACCAACTAAAACTGATAAATGCAACAAAAGGTAGAATATTGTTTCATCGCTAGAGCTCACTTGGTCATGATTCAAAATCTAACTTCAGTATTTGCTTTATAAACTGTCCTTCTTCATTTTATTCTCTTATTAATTAATATCTACCGCATTTATTTTATATTAGTTTATTTTGGAGCACGAGTTAGACAAAAAGAAGTAGCAACAATTTGGGTGTATATTAGCTAGTTTAAGGAAGTCTTGTTTAAGATATTATGACATAAATTTTGCATCCAACTGTCACCTTAATCAATTTTTAGGAAACTAATATAGGTTAACTTCGTAGGGATGATATTGGTGTTATTCAATTTATTCTTGCTTACTGATAAATATATAAGCTTTAAAAGGAATATAAGTTTAATTGGAAAGCTCTATGTCCTAATAAATGAGGATTAGAGAGAAAAAAAAAGGAGCTTTTGATTCTAAGGTATGTGAGTATTGAAGTATCTTGAAGAAAGCACTTTGTATAAAGTATTCTTTTATAATTTTTTGCAACTTATTGATGTTTAGGTTGTGACATACTGGGCATGTTATAATATTCTAAATTTTTATTTGTATTGACTTCATTATGTGATATATAAGGTAACTGTGCGACACTTTTTTATCTACAGGTTCTTACTGGTATCTGCATAGTAGCTTGCTTATTATGCTACTAAGTGAGGACAGTAATTTTGTTAAGGATGCTTGCAAAATGAAAACACCAATTTGATGCTAATCCATGAAAAATTATTAGCACCGAGGAGCATGATAACAAGTATTTTTACTGTCACCCTGTTTAAGTTTAATTGTGATTTTTTTTTTTGCGCTTATGGTTTTCCTTATAATTTTGATTATCCCCAATTTTGAAGCTTTAATTTAAGTGTGGATGGCAATTTTAATATTTAAAGCATCATGAGTTATTAAAAATAGTAGCACGCGTTACCATCTTATTTTCTTCTTGTTGTTTTTGAAGTGGCAATGTTGTGCTTCTTTTCCTATATGTATAGTACTTTTCTTAAAGTTGTGTTCCTTTTGATCAAGATGTACAAGGATATATGTATATCAATAATATTCGTTTTTCTGACTATGTATAAGGTCTTTCATTGTTTCAGCCCAAAGATTCGGAGAGTTAGCTTATTTCACCTTGAATGGAAGATAGTGGGTGACAACAACTCGAATCAGCAAATAAATCTTTTGTAAAAATTGTTTTAGGTTTATAGGTGTGCAACTACATATTTTTATTAATTTAAGTTGTAATGTTCAAATTACCATACACGAGTTCTTGTTCCTTTAGTTTGATATGATTTTGAATTTGTGCTGGTTAGGAAAGATTTGTTTAATGAAATTTGATTTACATTAAATGTGTTATATAGTAAAATTATTTATTTGTATGCTTACGTAGGCTTGATGTAATTTGAATTCTTAATTTTAAAGAAATAAGAGCAATTTGTGGTGGTCATAACAACCAAGAAAATAAAGGTGACGGTGAATTTACTTGATGTTTGCAAGGAAGTTTTAAGGTGATTTATGGTGTGTTATAGTAGTGAGCAGTTGTGGTGCTCCTTTCTTTACTACTGCTGAGGGGTTCTTCTATTCTTAATAGCAAAGTAAGTTTGTTAAATTTTGTTGTTTTGATAAATTTGATGATCACACACACAAAAAAAAAAGCTCAATTTGTAGGGTACTTTTAGTTAATTGGGGCCATTTTTTGACCCCATAAATTGAATTGCTGACAGTTTTGCAATACGCTACCCTTACTATCGCCACAAGCATATTTGCAACGGTTTTTTAGAACCTTCACGACTACCGCAACAAAATGACTTTTTAATTTGTGGTGGTTTTAAATTCAATTTGTGGCAATTTAAAACTTTGGCTTAAGCCAACTCGGGAGGCGAGGTTTTTCTACTACTATTACAGCTCATACAACCTTGAGGAATCGAGACTAGTGTAATAAGTTACTAGCCTAGTGCTACTTCTCCACAAAAGACTTGCTAGATAGCTACCACTTTTTCTCAGATTACTGTCACGTCATTAGTCGTTCACTAAGTACATGTGCGGCACTTGACAACTTGCTCACGATCTTGCACAACTTGCTCACGTTCTTGCTATGCCAAGTCAGCCTTACTACACTTAAGATTGCTAAGAGAATGGTAGAAAGAACACAAGAGAATTATTAAAGGAAGCTTTGTATTAGAGAGAGCTTGAATTGTTTGCTTGGTGAATTACAAATGGATGCCCCCCCTTTATATACTAGTCTCCTAGGAGCTAGAGTGTAAATATTAATTGTTACACAAGTCCTTAATATTTACAAGATAAGGGCTTTCTCTAGATTTCTCTACAACCCTAGAAGATTCCAAGGACTTTCCTAGAAAATCCATAAGGATCTAGGGTCTTCCAAAGGAAATGTCTATACTTTTCTAGAATCTTCTCACAAATGCTAGCTATCATCCTATGTAAGCTTCCACATGGCTTTAATATGTGCCAAATGGCACCTATGTGGCATGATGACATGGCGGGTCATCACACTCTCCCCCACCTAATGTTGCAACGACAGCGGCGCAATGTTGCTGCATAAACTCTCGGATTTTATCTTTGAATTTCCATAAGTCTTCATATCGTTCCCATGTGGCCTCCTCCGGTGATTGCCCCTTCCAATGGACGAGGAACATAGCGGTGGATTTTTGCCCTTGTTTTCGCGTGGCC
>MCJB01048948.1:17907-55799 GCA_002018475.1 Nicotiana obtusifolia
TATATATATATATATATATATATATATATATATATATATATATATGGATACGCACGCACGCTTCGTAGTACTACTTAACTGCATATATAGCAAGTTAGAGTATATTTTAGTCTATTCATCCCTTGTATTACAAAAGTGTTAACGGCTTACATTTATATTATTTAGATAGTGAATACAAAAGTGATTTTAATTTTGACCAATGTTGACCTGAAAAGCGACCAACTTTGGTCACCAATTATATATAATTTAAAATTAGCGACCAAAGTTGGTCGCTAAATTTAAATCAGATTTATTTATATTTCATATAATATCGAACTCGGTCCCCGATTAGCGACCAAAGTTGGTCTCCATCTGTTTACTCTTTATTTAGCGACCAACTTTGGTCGCTAATTTTAGATTTTATGTATTTATATTTTATAATTTGATTTAAATAATATTATAATTATTAAAATTTTATAAGTGGGTCCCCTTAAACGACCAATGTTGGTCGCTAATCTGAGTATTTCTTTGACCAAGCAAGTCTGACCAGTCCGGTCAATAGTTTGACGAAATTATCGACCAAATAGCGACCAACCTTGGTCGCTAATGTATTTAAAATCATTATTTTATTATTTTCACCAGTTTAGCGATCAACTTTGGTCGCTAAATTTTGATCGCTTTTTGCAGGAATTCTAGTTGTGTTTTTTTTTTTTTTTTTTTGGGTAACTAAATTGTATTAATTACCAGGTAAACAAGGAGTATCCACAGCTAAGCTACAACCCAGCTTGCTGTTAAAAACAATAAGCATACACAATTATGCTTTTTATGTGGCCAAGCAAACAGTATATTAGTTACGCGAAGGTTATTGTCCTTAATCTTTTTTTTTTTGGCAATTGTTATTGTCCTCAATCTTTCTTAACCAAACTCTATTATTATATCCAGAGTATCCTATTTGGGATTAATAATGCTTCTAATCGTTGCCACTGCGCATGTGTTCGTTTGTGTTTGGTGTAGCATTAACGATTTCCTCTCATGTAGTTGTCTAATCCCCACAAATTAAAGCCTTTCTTGGATCGTTATATTATTATGAACATCAATAAAACCATCAGAATGGTGTTAAGAATATTTATACTGTAGTTAATAATATACAGGCTTGTAAAAAAATCACAGAAAAGCCATTGCCATTCCCTTGTGAATCTGAGAGGGATTATTAGGTTGGTGATGTATTCCAAATATTAGTAAATTAATGGTAGAACATTTAATCATTGTAGGGTTTAGGTTGATCCTTCCTAAAGAATATTGTCGCATGCAATCGTGCTTTTGTGCACACCCAACTACAGACAAATAATAGGGATGAGAAAACAACTCTTGTAAGTTATATTGCCTTATTCTGATTCGCTGCGTCTTTTTTCCGATTTGGTGAATAAATTAATGAACCAATTAATTTAAAAGCTTCGTATAAATTAAACCCCACTTAACCTAACACAGCCTTTCTAAACCACCAACTTTGGTTATCTTTGAAACGTCTTTCTCTTTCCTCTAATTACGTTCTCTTAGCGCATACTGCAAAGCACTATTCTTTTCTTTAGGAATATGATAGGTGTCAGAAAGTTTATTTTATGATTTTATCGTACAGCTATCACCATCTTCAGTGATCATTCTTGTAATTAACAACGTTTTCATCTGTCCATTTATAGACGTTACTTCCTCAAAATAAATGATGCCTTGATCTTAATTACGGTGGCGTATGCTTCAAAAAATTGAAAGCCATTTAATTAATTTTTTACAAGAGCTGTTTTTCAATTACTCGTGATTAAGGTGATGAATGCTAAATACTAGGCTTATTTTACCCACGAGAAATTGCATCATTGAATATTGTGGGGTTTCACTGTATTTGAATATTTTGTAATAAGAAAATTCATAGTTAATTATGTAAATAATGTTATCATATAAAGAAATAAACAAATACAATAGTAAGTATGTTAAACATTCATTTGATTATGGATATCCAGGTTTAAGGGTTAAAATAAGAAGGCATCTAGGCATGTAACACGTGAGCCCCCATTGACATTTTCTCCAGCGCTAAAATAAACAATTGGTCCAGCAGACACGCGAGTTAAACCGGGAATTGTAGTGTTAAATGTTAAGTAATATTATCTATTTAATTTAACATATATACTGTACAATGATTGTCTACAACTCTTTTTGAATTATTAATACTCCATAATTTAACCTGTAATAATAAGTTAGCGATTATTTTTATCAAATTATCAATTATACTTGTCATCTTTATTGATTCTAATTATTTTGTAAGTGATTAGGTAAATGTTTCTTTTACTGTCAATGAACGAAAAGCAACGTCTTGGTAAATTTTGAGAAACTTTATTCAGGACGAAACTGATTTACACGTGGAAGATCTGCGTAAGTTGGGTGGGTACGTATAAAATCATAAATGGAGTCGTACTGCTTTCAAATTACCACTGCTTAAATTGGGAAGAATTCTGATGCCCTTCTCAGCATAACAGAAGAAAAAACGTAAAAACGTGTCTGTCTTTGACTGCAGGGCAGGGTAAGCTTTAGGACGAGAAAGAAAAAAACAAGATAAAAACTAGCTTTCTCATCGATTCCCTATTGGCTAATACCAAACATGTCCTTACACGTGTCCCATTTCTACAAAAAAACCAACTGATGATGTGATCTTACGCACATTATTCACGGTGCAATTTGTAATGTCATGATATCATTTAATTTAAAGCCTAAATGATTATGTATCTCACACTTTATCTCTTAATTAATTATATTTGACTGATATCGTAGCTAATTATTAGCTAGAACTTCTGGTGTAATACAAATAAGTATTTACCTATCATACTGTCACGCTATTGTGCATGTGATAAATGTCGAGAGGTTACAATTTAAATTGATATGGACCAATTTAATAATAAATGTCTTGTCACTATTGTTCTGTTGAATCTTAATTACGTTCCTTTAGGGACATTCATGAAAAAATACCTCGTCGATTTTTGTAAACTAGATAGAGGAGAACTGCTACTAATTGGAAATATATAAAAATGCTCCTATATGCACTGGCGTCTAATGTACTTAGTGCTACAGATTCTGCTGCTACAAATGTATGTTAGAAATTAGGAGTTTCACGAGTTACTTCAAATGGGCACAACAATTCATAAAACAAGATCTAACTCATATAGAGTCACGTATATCGTTTATCTTATTTAATGTAATCACAAAAAAGATTCACGTTATCCTCGTTAATTTAACGTGGGCATTTTATTTTTACTTAAATTGATCATTATAGTATTTCTGCTAATAATAAGCGTCCTAAGAGCTCGTAGTGGTACGAGGAATAATGGATAATTAATCTCGAGATTAAATTCGAGATGAGTTTATTTCATGTTTGGTTGAGATAAAATCACGGTATAACTAATCCCCGAATTAGTTATCCTGTGATTGCAGTATTATTTTATCTCTATGAGAGGATGATAGCAATCCTGAAATAATTTGTTTCCAACCAAACGACAATAGTACAAAATGTTTAGCAAAGCACAAAAAAAGGTATAGTTTGAACGACGATGAAGTATAGTCTTTGTTTACCCTTAAAACGGATAACAATTAAATTTGTACGCGGTTTTAAGGATATGCGGATTGATTCAACACAAGTAATCAAGAATGTTAGATAAACGAACTAAAGATAAAACAAATAACCAAACCAGTTATGATGTTGAGTCCGGACTCGAATTCAAGCTTAACAATAGTTTTGCTCTCGACGGGACCCTCGACTTGAAGTCAAATGCGTATGAAGAACTATGATTAAAATAAGAACCTTTCAATAGCTAGAAAATAGAAAAATAAGTTTATATTGTCTTGATATGCGTGTTACAATGTGTCTATTGAATAAGAAACTTCCCCTTTATTTAGTAGGAGAGTTTTACCCTAGTACGATTCTAAAAAAGGTAAAAATCTCCCTTGTGCATCAATCTGATATGCTACCGACACCGGTTGGGTGCGGATATCACAGCCCTCTGTTAGTCGTGTGCAACCGTTTGTAGTGCTTTCCGAGGACTTGGAGCTCGTTCCGGGTTCGAGGGGTATTGTATTGTCAGGCCCGGTGGCGAGCACCCCGTTCCAGCCTTGATTCAAAGAGTTTTCATATTCGATCTCTATCTCATACATTCATACTTCGTACTTCGTTTGACTCATCGAGAACTCGGGGTGTGTGCTGACCTCGTGTTCACCTGTATACAAATATTCCCCTCGTTTCTCATAGAGAAGGTTCGCCGAGACGATGGGAAACGATAGATGAACCCCAATTTCTTCCTTCGTACGTTATAACTGAGACGCGAATAAGCCGAAACGTCCTATCAATCGTGTCGTTCTGACTTCGGACACGTGTCAATCATCGGTTGGTCGCCTCCGAAAGTGAAACGTCGCGTATTGATTACATTTTTTCCTATAAAAGCTTCGACCTTTTGTACTTCTTCCACTTGCCGATCCTAGCTTTTATCTTCGAGATCTCTAGCAGCTATCAACTCTTTCAAATCTTCATCTCGTTACCTTTGATCTTCAAATCTTCATAATTGTTCTTAAGTTTCTACCAGATCTTCATCCTACCTTTAAACCTTCATACGTTTTCCTTCAAACCTTCATACCTTTCCTTCAAACCTCACATTTTCAGCTCAAATCTTCTTATTTTCCAGATCGCGATGGCTAGGACTTCCAAATCAGTTCCTCAACAGGTTGCCTCTTTATTTTCTCACCCGGCCACAGGACCGAGGTAGCTGTTCACCGAGGTGGTTGTTCTCGAGATGGTTGCTCTCGAAGTGACTGCTACAGAAGCGGCCCCAGAGCCTCCCATGAAAAGCTTTATTCGCAGGGGCTGTTCAATCGCAGACGGCTGCAAAGTAGAGAAGGCCTCATCCAAACAAGATCGGGGTGAAAGAGCATGGAGATACATGTCACACCTCCTTTTTTCCGAGGGATAAGGGAGTTTTTTCAATTAAAGTGACATTATTCAAAATGGGATTATTTATTTATTTAGAGTCGCCACTTGAAATAATTATTGTGGTGTCCCAAATCATCGGTTTATTTTAAAAATCTCGAATAGAGGAAAGTTAACTCTATTTATGATCCGCAAACACAGAAGACCAGGTAGAAATTCTGCTAACTCGGGAGAAGGTGTTAGGCATTCCCGGATTCTGTGGTTTTAGCACGGTCACTTAACAATTAATACTTGGCCATTATCTGATTTATTACCTATTTTAAACCTATTGTGCATTTTAACTTTATAACCGCTTTTAACACATGTTTAGTTATTTTTAGGATTTATGGAGTTTGTTTGAATTTGTACATATTGCAAATCACGTCAGTGTAGTTCTGGAAGTTTTGGTAGCTGGGACTACCGGAGAAGATGTGATTTCACTGTTGTTGCTATTGTTGCTGCCGTTGTCACTTGCTGAACTCCTTATTACACCAAATTCAAAAATGAAAAAGAAGCTAAACAAGCGTATCAGCTATGAGTTACAAGATTCCTATCTATACGTCAAACTTGATCTTGAGTCTTGGTTGCTTCTTCATGCATACTCTAATCTGAACCTTGATGCTCGCTAGCTGCAGGTACCGGTTCATTTTTCTATAGCTTCTTTTGATCAAAACGGGAAAGGTGATACTCGTGGCCTCTGTCATGTCTTGAAACCCCCGTTTTGCACTCTGGATTCACTTCTTTTCTTTTCTTATTCTTATTCTAGATTGAGACCTCTTCTTTTGCTCATCTTGAACCCTGTGCCTCGAGGTAAAACCTGCTCAGACACCAAAATAAACAAACGAACGAAATTTTTCTGCCCCAGTTTTTACTAGGAAAATTTCGTGAGTTATTGTGACCAAACTCTATGCTACTTCATTATTGAAAGCAATAAAGGTCGAGAATGGTGTACCCAGTAAAACTCTGATTCTTTGGGAATGACATACCCTGATTGTCAAAGTGGTGCCCCAACTAGGGAGTGGAACCCTATGTTGGAAAAGAAGACTAGGGAGTGAGGACCCTATGTCCAAAATAAAATCAACTAGGGAGTGAAGACCCTATGTTGGAAAAGAGACTAGGGAGTGGAGACCCTATGTTGGAAAAGAAAAGTAGGGAGTGAAGACCCTATGTCTAAATAAAATCAACTAGGGAGTGGCGACCCTATATTGGAAAAGAGACTAGGGAGTGGAAACCCTATGTCTAAATAAAATCAACTAGGGAGTGGAGACCCTATGTCGGAAAGATATAAGGGAGTGGAGACCCTATGTTGGAAAAGAAACTAGGGAGTGGAGACCCTATTGTCTAAAGACAATCAACTAGGGAGTGAAGACCCTATGTTAGAAAAGAGACTAGGGAGTGGAGACCCTATGTCTAAAATAAAATCAACTAGGGAGTGGAGACCCTATGTTGGCAAAATGCAGCTAGGGATTGGAGACCCTATATTACCATGATTTTGAATTTTCTTTCTTTTCTTTATTTTCATTTTCATTTCAGTCATTTTTTTAATATATAAAATGCGGGAAAGAATTTGGAGAAGACTTCCCTTTTGGAGTCATTGCTGTTGCAGAGTTGTTTCTAGCTCCCATGCATTTTCTTTTCGGTTGCACCTGTTTCTTGTAAGGTTGCTTTTGGATTGCACCTGTTTTTTCCTATTTTCCGAACAAAGAACAATTTGTCAGTTTGAAACAGTGATTGGTTTTGCGGCCTTGAATGTTTTAGTCATTTGATCTCGGCTCGGCTTCTTTGATGGTACTTTCAACTGCAATTGGTTATTTCCTGAATACCGTTTTCATTTCCGGCCGCGGAGAACTTTACTTTTCCAAAATTTACCATGACGGTTAGTCGCATGGGACTTAACCTTTTCAACTTTATTTTGCCTTTGTGGTTTTAACTTCAGAGCATTTGGGAATCCTTAGCTTTTCAAACGTTGCCAAGACGGTTAGTCACGCGGGACTCAACATTTCAACTTCACTCTCGGCCTTATAGGCACCTCGATTTGATTTCTTTCTTTCGAGAGTTTTTGATTTCAAAGCACCAACCACCGTGGCCAGTCGGGATTAACTTGATGCCCCTGCCAAGGTTGGGTGTCCTTTTTTACACATTAGCTTATATCGAACGAGAACCCTGTAACTCAGTCTTGCCATCCCTTCTTTGCCTTAGTATTGGAACAGAGTTAGGCCGAAAGGGATTTAAAGAAAAACAAACAATGGAATAGAAAATGAATTTAGACAAGAGGTATCCCTTCCGGGGAAAGGAAAGAAGGACTTATCTGGAGTGAGTGCGGGACTTCAATGATCATTTTAGACTGGATGCCTGATCTGTGTAAAGCATCCGACTCTAATAAATTTACCACAACTCTTGCCCCGAAATCGAGAAACCTTGCCTAGGACTGTGTGGATGCCAATGGATGTGAAGATCCTCTTTTCGATCAGTGGTGCTCTTTGTGGGTTTTCACCAGCTGACCTCTCTCATTTCTCTCCTCACCATCTCCTTATAGTGTCCTTTGCGGGTTTTCACTAATAAGACTCTCTCATTTTCATTTTCTATACTTACCACCGCCCTATGGTGCCCATGAGGGTTTTCATTAATAAGACTCTCTCATTTTATTTCTCTCAGTTTAGTTGTATCAGGTTCAAATAATTGTATTCTCTAATTCTTTGAACATTCTCGTTGATTGGTCGGAAGGACTTGAAAAGGATTTGGGTAAAAAGATTTGGATTGAATTACAGCTTTGGAACCTTTCAAGTGAAACTGTCGCTGAACCATTGTAAAATCTGCCCCAGTTTCCATGTGGATTTTTATTTGGTGTGACTGAACCCCAGAGAGAGGCTGCCTACGTATCCTTTCGGAATCAAGTCGAATGTAGTTCAAAGTACTTTGTTTTTTATTTTCTTTTTTCTTCTTTTTTCTCCCTTTTTTTCCCTGTTTCTTTATTGTTGTTTTTTTTTTGGTTGTTTCTTCTCTTTTTTTTTTCTTAATAATATTTTCAGGTTCCAAAGAGGGTAATCAAAGAAAAGGTGACCGGCTCAAAGGGTTTGCAAAGGGTTGATAGTGTTTGGGTAGCAAGAATGAAAGCTTTCGTCATCCCAATCAGAGAATATTAGTGTAGTGAAAAAGGGGGTCAAACATAATACCTTTTGACTGCATCTGCATTGACAGTTGTCTCGAGATCATTTCCCCCGATATCCCCCTAATACAGTGCTCCCTTTGGCAATACTCTTCTTATAATATACAGACCTTTCCAATTTGGAACAAATTTTCCTTTGGCTTCTTCGTGATGTGGGAGAATACGTCTCAGAACGAGCTGGCCCACTTCAAATTTTCTGGGCCGCACTTTCTTATTATAAGCACTAGCCGTTCTTTGTTGGTACAACTGTCCATGGTAAACCGCGGTCGTTTGCTTTTCATGGATCATGGTCGGTTGTTCCAAACGGGTTTTGACCCATTCTTCATCCTCGATCTCAGCTTCTACCATGATCCGAAGAGAGGGAATCTCAACTTCTGCAGGTATTACAACTTCAGTGCCATAAACCAATAAGTAGGGGTGGGTCCAATTGACGTGTGTACGGTTGTGCGATACCCCAATAATGCAAAGGGCAACTTCTCATGCCATTGTCTGGAACCTTGAATCATTTTTCTGAGGATCTTCTTGATGTTCTTATTTGCCACTTCAACAGCTCCATTAGCTTTCAGCTGATAAGGGGTTGAATTACGATGCGTGATTTTAAATTGTTCACGTACCTCCCTCATCAAGTGGCTATTCAGATTTGCAGCATTTGTCTGTAATGATAGTTTTAGGAATACCAAAATGACAAATAATGTTGGAATGCACAAAGTCGACCACTGCTTTCTTGGTGACAACTTTAAAAGTAACTGCTTCGACCCAGTTTGTGAAATAATCAATGGCAACCAGGATGAATCAGTGCCCATTTGAAGCTTTCGGCTCGATCGATCCAACAACATCCATGCCCCAAGCAACAAACGGCCAAGGTGCTGACATAGGATGTAACTCTGAAGGCGGTGCGTGTATCAAATCGCCGTGTATCTGGCACTGACAGCATTTCCGGACGAAACTGAAATAATCTTTTTCCATGGTCATCCAGTAATAACCTACCCGGAGGATTTTCTTTGCAAGGACATATCTGTTCATGTGAGGCCCACAAACTCCGGAATGCACTTCATTCATGATCTTTTCAGCTTCTCGGGAATCTACGTAGCTTAACATATTCAGATCTAGGGTTCTTTTGTATAGAACCTCATCACTTAAAAAAAAAACTACTTGCAAGCCTTCTGATAGTTCTCTTTTGATCTCCACTGGCTTGCTCGGATTTTCTTTTGTTTTCAAAAGCCTTTTGATATCATGGTACCATGGCTAAACATCTGACTCCATTTCAATTGCATTACAATTACCATGGCTTTCTCGAACTTGAATTTCCAGTGGGTCAATATGACAATTACCCGGGTACGGCAGCATTGAGGCCAATGTAGCTAGTGCATCTGCTAATTCATTGTGGAATCAAGGAATATACCTGAACTCGACGGACTTGAAACGTTTGCTAAGATACTCCATATGTTGACTGTATGGGATGAGTTTGATGTCTCGAGTTTCCCATTCGCCTTGGGCTTGTCGAATGATCAAATCGGAATCTCCCATAATTAACAACTTTTTATGTCCATATAAATTGCCATGTTCATGCCCAGGATGCAAGCCTCATACTCGGTTGTGTTATTTATACAAAATAACCGAAGTCGGGCTGTTGCCGGATAATGTTGCCCTGTGGGTGAAATCAGAATTGCTCCGATCCCGACACATTTGGCATTTACAGCTCCATCAAAGAATATTTTTCAAGTATTGGTGTCTTCTGGCATTACTTCAATTGAGTCCACTTCCTCGTCTAGAAAATATATTTTTAGGGGTTGTTATTCATCATCTACCGGGTTTTCAGCTAGATGATCTGCCAAGGCTTGGGCTTTCATTGCCGTGCGAGTGACATAGACAATGTCAAACTCTGTGAGCAGGATTTGCCATTTTGCCAACCTTCCTGTAGGCATTGGGTTCTGGAATATATATTTCAGAGGGTCCATCATAGTTATGAGATATGTTGTGTAAGCCTAACAAAGTGTATTTGGATTCATAACTGGTGAACTTCTTGATCAAGTAATATATGGCTTGCTCCCTCTTCCCAGTCACATCATGTTGCCCCAGGATATAGCCAAAAGAATTTTCCAAAACTGTCAGGTACAAGAACAAAGGTCTTCCTGGCTCAGGTGGAACCAGAACTGGCGGGTTTGACAAGTAATCTTTGATTTTGTCAAAAGCTTCTTGGCACTCATCTGTCCATTTGATCGCCGCATCTTTCTTTAACAGTTTAAATATGGGCTCACAAGTGGTAGTAAGCTGGGGGATAAATCTGTTGATGTAATTCAATCTCCCTAGCAAACTCATTACTTTTTTCTAGCTTTTCGGGGGTGGCAAGTCCTGAATGGCTTTATCTTTGTCGGATCTAACTCAATGCCTTTGCGACTGACTATAAACCCCAGAAGTTTTCCAGACGGAACCCCAAATGCATATTTTGTTGGGTTCAATTTCAAATCATACCTGCACAGACGCTCAAAAAATCTCCTCAGATCTCACACATGGCCTTCCTGCGTTTAGAATTTAATGATCACATCATCTACATATACCTTAATTTCCTGATGCATTATATCATGGAAGATGGCTGTCATAGCCCTCATGTAGGTTACCCCGGCATTTTTCAAACCAAATGGCATGACCCTGTAGTAGTAACTGTCCCAAGGTATGGTGGAAGCCGTCTTTTCTGCATCTTCTTCATCCATCAGGACCTGGTGATACCCAGCATAGCAATCCACGAAGGACTGTACCTCATGTTTAGCGCAGTTGTCAATAAGAATATGAATATTTGGCAGCGGAAAGTTGTCCTTGCGACTCGCTTTGTTCAAATCTCGGTAATCAACGCACACTCGGTTTTTCCATCTTTCTTCGGCACCGGAACCACATTAGCCAACCACGTGGTGTATCGGACCACTCGGATCACACCAGCTTTCAATTGTTTAGTGGTTTCTTCCTTGATCTTATCACTAATATCTGTTTTGAACTTTCTTTGCTTTTGCTGGACGGGTGGACAACCGGGATATATAGGCAACTTATGCACCACTAGATCAACGCTCAACCCTTGCATATCATCATAGGAACATTCGAACACTTCTTTGAACTCAAACAAAATTTGAATCAATGCATCTCTAGTCCTTTCCTCAGCGTGAATACTTATCATGGTTTCTCGGATCTCTTCCGGACTGCCCAAGTTGAATGGCTCAGTTTCATTTAGGTTTGACTTTGGCTTATTCTCAAATTCTTCCAATCCTCGATTTATTTCCCTAAAAGCTTCATCCTCATCATATTCTGGTTCTTGATTCATTATTTCACAGTTAGAAAACATTTTAGGATCTGAGCATGAAGTCCGTAAGCATGTCATGTTATTTACATTCGCATTATTAGAATTGAAAAAAGAAAAAATAAGAAAAATAGCAAGATCAGGACAAAAGGAAAAAAGGCAAATGAAATATTGATTCCATTTCATTAAATTGAAGATACGAGGGTTTAAATCAAAACTACATGACAATAAAGTAAAAACATTCGAGTTACACCCTGAAATAACTCGTAATGCAGAAGAGATAGCAAGACTAGACTACCGGGACTCCCGTGTGACAGGGAACAGGGTAGCTTTCCAATTCTGGAGTTTGGCATTCGATCTTATCTACTGCACTTCGACATTGCTCGTGCCTTCCCCGGGCTGGATCATGTGCGACTCATATAACATTTGCTTCAAAGATTCACAAATGTCATCGATTTCTTTGGCCATGAGGCCTCTTCTTCTTCTTCTTCCGCATACTTTGGTTTGACAAATGATTGGGAAAGGCGTGGAATAGGCTGGGACAGGACCCACTCATTTCCTTTGCGCTTATCAGCCCATTTTCTGTTAGGTTTTGTAGCTTGGAAACCCACACCGAAAAACTTTTCATTAGCGGTTGGAATAATGGGTTCAGTGATACCCTGCAAAGACAACTCAAGCCCCTTTCTGGGCTTATACCCCTGTCTAATCATTTGAGTGACGACCATGACCGAAGCGTTAGATAAACAAGGTTGAGGTAACGGGGACACTTCTTCGCATTGGTCGGCTACCGCAATTTCGAAAGCTTGGTATACAATATGTTCGCTACTTTCTCTAGATTCTAGACACAGGACTGAAGGGTCCCTGTAGATGCCACCCGGATTCTGTGGTTTTAGCACGGTCGCTTAAAAATTAATACTTGGCCTAATTATCTGATTTACTACTTATTTTAAACCTATTGTGCATTTTAACTTTATAACCGCTTTTAACACATGTTTAGTTGCTTTTAGGATTTATGGAGTTTGTTTGA
Source organism: Nicotiana obtusifolia (assembly GCA_002018475.1). Classification (NCBI taxonomy): domain Eukaryota; kingdom Viridiplantae; phylum Streptophyta; class Magnoliopsida; order Solanales; family Solanaceae; genus Nicotiana; species Nicotiana obtusifolia. Next base: position 30,362 of record MCJB01048948.1, read on the forward strand.
ATAAGTCGCGATGTCGCGCACTTATCATTTTTGTACATATTGCAAATCACATCACATAAAACGCACCCGCGATTTACAACATGTTTATAATTATTAACATTCGAAGTTGTGATCAAGTCATGTGAAACGCACACTTGAATTGGGATTTACGTATCATTGACTATGCCACGGGAACCGTATCTATAGTCATGATGATTTATTTAAACGCACATAAAGCAAACTCCGATATTCGAGAATTATGTTTTCTAACTACTTGGTAATTCACTGTGAGGGGCTACAATTTATTGAAGTTCTTTGTGGGATTAATCTTGGGATTCTTGGCAGATTCATTTGCTAATTAAATTAGGAAGATTATAATTCTAAAACTTAGATTACATTTCAGCTACATTGGAGCAGATAGGGTACGAGCATGCTTGGGCTAATCGCGAAGCCCTTAGTGCATTTGCCAGTCCAGTTCGTGAAGCAGACTGGGTATGTGCTGGTCTGGGCTACATGTGAAGCCCTAAACGTTTTGCCAACCCATTTCTTGAAGCAGGCTAGGCATGGGCAGGCCTGGGCTAAACATGAAACCTTCAGCCTCTTTGCCGGCCCATTTCGATCAATTGAGATCAACAACCCATGTTCAATCTCCTTATGGGCCATCTGTAACGTTAATGGGCTATGGATTGAAACCCAAATTACCTACCACTTCTGCATACCACATTATGGTAAACTAACTGGGCCAGCTTACTGTTTAGGCCTAATTCAGCTCAAAATCAGACCAATGCAGGTAAATATTACAAGTTCCAACAAAAATACAGGGTGTTCATGATATTGTATGTTTAACCACAATAACAAACAACTAATCAAAACTGGTAGAATGAAAATTTAGTACATTATAGAACTCAGGGGGAAGAGACCTTAACGACAACAAAAGAAGTGCGTGCATTTCCCGATCAAAGAAGCCCTTGAACTCACCTCCATTCAACAAAGAAATTTCACACATGAACTCTCCTCGGGATTGGACTCTTTCTGACAGCCGAAGTAGGGTCTAGTATTCTAGTATTCTAGCAAACACACCCAAGAAAATCAATCTACTTAGGATAGGAGTAGATCTCCACCAAACAAAGAAAAAGAAGAAACACACTACTTTGCGTCTACAGAAACTATCCGCTTTCTACCCTTTGCAAGCGTGCTACTAACTCGATGGACAAACTCAAGGAACTGCTTTGCCTCTAGGTTGAATTGGATCACATCATCCCGAACTTTTGATTGTATGTCTTCCAGCTTTGTTGGTGCTGTGGGTATCAGTTTTCTAATGTCAGTTCTCTGGTAGGCCAATCGATCTCTGCTTGATTGGCCGTAACTGCATGATCGATCTGACGAAGATTCCCATGTAGATCTATGAAACTACAGCCGAACCAAATGGGAATCCTAGGTATAGGCAAAGGTGGGAGGGATGAGAGAGCAAGCTGGTGTCATTTTTACAGGGTAGGCATGGTGAAGGCAGATGAACAATTTGAAATAATCCCATTGATTCCTATGAAAATAGAAAACTTATATTTCTCATTCACAAATCCATCTTTGTTTATGCTACTAACTTCGCTGTAGCCAAGATTACTGCTAGCCTATCGGCTAGAACCAAGCTTCGACCGCGACTGCTCGTCGCTTCTGGCCGCCTTATTCCGTCACCCGAGATCAACTAGCGCTACAGGGTCGGTTTTTTTGGGGGGATAGGCTTGTGAAGAAGAAAGCTTATCCCTGCCCCGACCGGCAGCTGCTAGGTTTCCCCATCTCTTCTAAACTTCCCCCGGTCTTCGGCCCGAGCTGTATGAGGCAAAAACTCGTCCCACGTACGGTTCGGAGGCCGAGCCCCACCCCAGCAGTAAGGGTGCGGCTTAGGTCAACTAACACAAAAAAGAACGCCAACACACTAGCAGGGGGAGCAGCATGGAGCTCAAAGCTGACTGGTACAACCCGCGTGCTTGCCTACTCGTCCCGGCCTATTTGTACCCAACTACAATCTCTTCCCTTATAAAAGAAAAAAGGGCCCCTCGGCCAATCATCACTCGACAGCTCGAAAGCGAGAGTCTCGTCGTGTTCAGGCGGCTAAGCTCTTTCATAGCTGGAGCAAATGGAAGGAGACGTCATGCAAGCCGAAGACTTTGACAGGTGTCAGTAGGCACGCGACTATCCCTATCAAATAAATCTTCCAAAATACATGCTGTTCATAATGCTGTACACTTAACTACAAAGAATTCAAATCTGCTGGATTAAACTTAATACATTACAGTAGCTAATCCTATTGAATACAGCATCAAAGGAGCAAGTTCGGATGAAGGATATGTACAGACTTCTCAGTGAGCAACAGGACGGGGCCGTCAAGCATCTTCAGGCCGAGCTGAACAGGGCTCAGAAGGAAGCTTCGACCCTGAAGCGGGAACATGCCGACCTGGATGAAAAGGTAAAGGTCTTTGAAGCTAAAAAACAAGGAGCTAGTCATGATGACTAACAACAAAACCTCGCAGGTCCAATAGGAGATCGATTAGATCAACCAACTCCGGGTCGAGATGAATGAGGTCCAGGCCATGGCCGACGGGTGGAAAAGCAAAATGGACCTGTTAGCTTCGGAGAAGGAGACCGCTAAGGCGAAGCTGGCATCGGTTGAGAACCAACTCTGAGTGGCGAAAGACAAAGCTGACTAGTGGTCTCAACTGGATGACAATCTTTGAGTATAACTGAGCTCGGCCGTCATAGAACGAGACGCCCTCGGTAGAGAATATGAGACTGTGAAGTCCAAATAGGACACAACCTCTGACGATGACAAAGAGATGGTGGATCAATACAAGGTTGATGTGGAGGCAGCCGAGACCCGCCTGAAGGTAAAGGTAGAATATATGAACCGATTGTCCCGAAGAGAGATCCTCGAAAAGATCCACGCCCGCAGTTTTGACCTGTCGGGCAAGATAGAGGAAGCACAAAAGCTCGAGGCCGAGGCAAAGAAGCTTTACAAGCCCGAAGGTTCCGAAGACTCCGAGGGTTATGAGGGATCTGAAGGCTCCGACGGTTCTGACGATGAGTCGGGCCCTAGTGAAGATCAGGCGTAGATGCCTTAGTACTTTTTTTTGTTTTTGTCTCATGTATGTGTGTGTGTGCGTGTGTGTATGTGTGTGTATATGTATATGTACATGTGTGTGTGTGTGTGTATATGTATATATATATATATATATATATAGAGAGAGAGAGAGAGAGAGAGAGAGAGAGAGAGAGAGAGTTTATTCTGATGCTGTTTTTATGGGCCTTTGTAAGTATATTCCGAAATATATGTAAAATTTTCCCTTTCTGGCAATTTAGTGTCTTTACTTTTTCATGATCTTTCCATAATTTCTATTATTGTAATGTTTGTAATGCCCTAGCATAGGATCGAATATAGTTATATGGCGTTCGTTTTCCAGAGGCCCGAACGGAGCCTGATTTCGATACAACTTTGTTTGCTCGAGGCTTTGAAAACTCGGCATGACTGGAAGTTTTTTCGAGATTCTTAGGTGATTTTAGACAATGCTTTTGCCGAGGGTAGCCCTTTAGCATGTTTCGAGTTTTTATAAAGGCCTTACTTTTTGATTACCTTCGGATGTTTTCAAGTTGTTTTTAGGGTGGCCGTAGCCTTTTGTATTTAGGCGCCGCCTAATAGGTTTGGTGCCTCCGGGATTGAGTAGCCCGAGTTGTCCGAGATTTTTTTCCGGACAACAGTCCCTGAGTAGGGGTAGCCCTCAGGCTCGATAGTTCCCGAATAGGGGTGGCCCTTGGGCTTGATAGTTTTAGAATAAGGGTAGCCCGTGGGCTTTTAGGATCTGGAATTTAAGAGGCAAGAAAATGTGTAATAACAAGTCAGAACTTTCTTTCATTTCTGTGCATAAAGTACATGATCGAAAACGGGTAAAAGCTTGTATCATGGCTAAAGTGGACTATGTGGGCACGGTTCACACGACCGTTTAACCCTTACAATGAATCCTAACCATAGGTTTTCTTTTTTCCTTGCTAAATTTTTCCTTGATAAAAACCTTACAATGAATCCTAACCACTGAGCCTTAGCTTCTAGCATACAATGTTTTCTTTTTTTCCTTGCTAAAAACCTCAATCCAAGGGTAATGGCCCCCAAAATCCGAGGTCGAGCTTGAGAGGGCTCAGATACTGTTAATGCGAAATGAACGCCCATTGACTCCGATTTGAGACCGGCTTTCAAATCTAAGTTATCACGTTTTACTGTTGTCTCGTTAAAAACCTACCGAAAAACCCATTTCGGAACAAACGGTTCAAGGGAAAAAGAGTACAATGCGTGCTTTTAGACCTAACATCCATATCATCCTTGGTCGTTTACCTGTAAATGTTAGTTCGATTCATAACATGATTAAAGAGTAACTAAGTTCATACCTTAGCAGTAGTATCGCTTTAAGTGTGTCACGTTCCACTTGTTCGGTAGCTGCACAGAATTTCCTGCTTTGAGTTTGTACGAGCCTTTGACGGCAATTCCGACGACTCGATATGGTCTTTCCCAATTTTGGTCCTAGTTTCTCCTTGTTTGGGTTTCGGGTGTGCAATGTTACCTTTATCAACACCAAGTCCCCGATCTTAAAGTGTCTAAGGTTGGATCTTGGTTGTATTATCTTTCTATTTGCTGTTTCTAGGCAACCAACCGGACTAGGGCGGCCTCCCACCTTTCATCCAATAGCTCTAGGCTCGTGATCATGGCCTCGCCGTTTGACCCTCCTGTTGCATATTGGAACCTGAGGCTTGGTTCTCCCACTTTGATTGGTATTAAGGCTTCGACCCCGTGGACCAATGAAATGGGGTGGCCCCGGTACTAGACTTCGATGTCGTACGGTATGCCCACAGGACTTTGGGCAAGATTTCCTTCCATTTCCCTTTGGCATCAGTCAACCTCTTTTTCAAGTTTAGAAGTATGGTCTTGTTTGTCGATTTCTCCTGTTCATTCCCACTAGGGTGGTAAGGTGTTGATAATATCTTCTTAATCTTGTGATCCCATTATCGCACACGATCTCGGCTGGTATCCCGAATCGACATATTATGTGGTCCCAGATGAAGTCAATAACTTCTTTTTCTCGAACTTTCTCGAACGCTTGAGCTTCGACCCATTTGAAAAAATAATCAGTCATGAATAGTATGAATTGAGCCTTACCGGGTGCCTACGGCAGGGGACCGACGATGTCCATCCCTTATTTCATAAATGGCCACGGGGACAAGACCGAGTGGAGTAACTCTCCCGGTTGATGGATTATCGGTGCGTGTCTCTGGCAGTCGTCACATTTCCGTATGAAGTCTTTCGCATCCTTTTCTATTTCGGTCCAGTAATACCCGGCCCTGTTTAATTTTCAAACCAAAGATTTCACCCCCGAATGGTTCCCGCAAGTGCCTTCGTGACCTTTTCTCAAGGTGTACTCGGTATCTCCCGACCCCAAGCATCTGGCTAACGGTCCGTCAAACGTTCTCCTAAACAACGTCCCTTCAACCAAGCTAAATCTGGCAGCCTTGGTACGTAGGGCTCTCGATTCTTTAGGATCCGAGGGCAATTTTTCAGTTTTCAAGTAGTCTATGTACTTTTTCCTCCAATCACAGGTTAAACTCGTTGAGTTTACTTCGGCGTTGCCTTCTTCTATCACTAACTTCATGAGCTGTACAATTATTCCCAAACTGAATTCATCGTTATCAACCGATGACCCCAAGTTAGCCAGAGCATCAGCCTCATGTTTTGATCTCGGGGCACGTGTTGTAGGGGAGTGTTACCTGCAACTTGTCTAAATACCTTTGCTTTTGTTTCTCTTTTACTTGGAACATTCCATTGATTTGATTTACCTCAGGGAGGGAATCGCACTTAGCTTCGACCACCTCGGTCCCAAGGCTTTTAGCCAATTCGAGACCTGCAATCATGACCTCCTACTTGGCCTCATTGTTAGTCAATTTCACAGTTCTAATAGACTGCCTAACTACGTTCCCCGTAAGAGGTTTCAGCACGATACGAGCCCGGACCCCTTTGCTCTTCGAGGCACCGTCCGTAAAAAGGGTCAAAATTCCCGAGGTAGTGCCTGAGGCTAACAATAATTCTCTTTGACTTCGGGCACTAAGGCCGGCATAAAGTCGGCCACGAAGTCGGCCAAAATATGAGATTTTATGGCGGTTCGGGGTCAATACTCGATATCGTACTCGCTGATTTCGTCGGCCCATTTGGCCAACCAGCCCTAGAGCTCGGGTTTGTGCATAATGTTTCTCAGCGGGTAAGAGGTTACACATATGGGGTAACATTGAAAGTATGGTTTTAACTTTCTGGAGGCGCTTAGCAAAGCGAGAGCCAATTTTTCAAGTGAAGATACCTTGTTTCGGCCTCGCTTAGAGTTCTATTCACGTAGTAAATAGGAAATTATGTGTCTTCCTCTTCCAGGACTAAGACTCCACTTACCGCCACCTCAAAAACTGCCAAGTAAAGGTACAACTGTTCATCCGCCTTCTGAGTGTGGAGCAGGGTGGGGACTCGAGAGGTACTGTTTGAGTTTTTCCAAAGCTTGTTGGCATTCCGGGCTCCAGGAAAGTTATTATTCTTCTTCAACAATGAGAAGAACCGATGGCTTTTGTCCGATGACATCGATATGAATCGGCCTAGGGCAGCTATACGCCCGGTCAGCCTCTGAACGACCTTGACGTTGTCTACCATGGTGATGTCTTTTATGGCTTTGATTTTGTCGGGATTGATCTCGATCCCTCGATTGGATACCATGAACCCGAGAAATTTTCCGGATCTGACCCCGAATGCGCACTTTTTCGGGTTTAGCTCATATTGTATCTCTTCAATATGTCGAAGGTTTCCTGCGAATGTTTCAAATGCTCCTTTACTTGCAGGGACTTGACTGACATGTCTTCAATATAAACTTCCATTGATTTTCCTATCTGTTCTTCGAACATCCGGTTATTAGGCTTTGAGATGTGGCACCGACATTCTTTAATCCGAATGGCATTACATTATATCAATAGGTGTCGAATTTAGTAATAAAGGAAGTTTTTTCTTGATCGCTCGGGTCTATCCGAATTTGGTTGTACCCGGAATAGGCATCAAGAAAACTGAGTATCTCGTGCCCGCCCGTCGCGTCGATCATCCGATCGATCTTAGGCAAAGGAAAAGAATCCTTAGGGCATGCCTTGTTAAGTTCTTTATAACCCACACACATTCTTAGCTTATTTCCCTTCTTAGGTACTACCACTACGTTGGCTAACCAGTCCGGGTACTTAACTTCCCGAATGTATCCTATTTTAAGGAGTTTAAATACCTCGTCCTTGATGAATGTGTGCTTGACCTCGGACTGAGGTCTCATTTTCTGCTTAACCGGATAGAACTTCGGGTCCAAACTCAATTTATGAGTGGTTACCTTCGGGGGGATCCCTGTCATGTCAAGATGGGACCAAGCGAAACAATCTATGTTAGTTATAAGAAATTTAATGAGTTTTTTCCTGAGCTCGGGAGTTAACCCGTGCCCAGGTATACCTTTCGATCGCGTAAGTGTTCGATCAATATGACTTGCTCAAGCTCCTCGACCGTCGATTTGGTGGCATCAGAATCATCGTGGGCAATGAATGACCAAGGAACTCCGTATCGTCCTCCTCGCTCTTCTGGTTCGGTCAGAGCTGGTGTCAGTGATTGCTATTTAATTTTCCTTCTTGGACGGCTCCGTGTTCTTTGATGTCGGGACCACCGGCACTGGGATCACCTCGTCAACTGCGAATATTTCTTTTGCGGCCGGCTGCTCTCCTCAGACCGTCTTGATTCCTCCTGGCGTAGGGAACTTCAGTGCGTGGTGTAATGATGAGGGTACTGCCTTCATGTTGTGAACTCATGGCCTTCCGAATAAGGTGTTATACCTCATGTCCCCTTCGATCACGTAGAATTTGTATCTTGAATCGTCCCATCGGTATTCACTAGCAAGGTTATTTCTCCTTTAGTAGTTTCGCATACCATGTTAAATCCATTCAACACCCTGACGGCCGACACTATTTAATCTTGTAACCCTAACTGCTCTACGAGCATCGATCTGATGATGTTGGACGAGCTGCGTGGATCAATCAACACACGTTTAACTCGAGATATGTTGATAAGTACGGATATCACCAGTGCATCATTATGAGGCTGTACAATGCCCTCGGCATCCTCGTTGCTGAACGAAATGGTTCCCTCCAGGATGTAATCTCGGGTGCGTTATCCCCTCGTGATGGATACTTTAGTGCGCTTTATCATTGGCCCTTGGGGGACATCGACCCCTCCAATGATCATGTTGATGACGTGCTGAGGTTTTTCTTAGTTGGGTCTGTTTGTTGGAGTCCCTTTTCTTGAAGTGGTTTTGGCTTGATCACTCAGAAACTCTCGGAGGTGCCCGTTATTGAACAATCGGGCAAAATCTTCTCTCAATTGTCGGCAGTCTTCGGTCCTTTTGGCCATGGGTGCCATAATACTTACACATCATGTTAGGATCTCTCTAGGTAGGATCAAACTGCAATGGTCAAGGCCACTTGGTTTCTTTGATGCGCCTAATGGCCGATACGATGTTGGCTGCATCAATGTTGAAGTTATACTCTAATAATCTTGGTGCTTCCCTTCCCCCGAGCGGCCTGTCAAAACCATTCTTGCTCATCAGACCTCGGCTATTGGCCCCACGGTCGCTTCTCTTCTCGTTCCTCATATGGTCACGTCTTGGCCTGTTCCCCCTCCGATCTGCACTGTATAGTTGATACCGATCTCGGACTGGCCTTGATTCATGATCGACGGCTCTCTTAGGCCTGTAGTCGATTTTGATGGGATAAACAGACCTAAAAGGGGCTCCGAGTTGGTCATACTCGACTCTAATTTTTGACTACTACCTGCTGTGAACGTTGGCCAAAGTTACCGTCGGGTACTCTACCAATTTTTTATTTCAGCTACTACGAAGCCAATAATCTTCAGGAGTTAAGACCTTGAGTGAATGCCTGAATGCCCAATCTTCCGCAACCGGAGGCAAGTCTATTCGTTCTATTTGAAATCTTGACACAAACTCCCTGAGCATCTCGTTGTCTCTTGCTTATCTTTAAAAAGGTCCGATTTTCTGGTCTCGACCTTGATGGCTAACATCTGCGAGCATAGCGAATGAATCAATGGAATTTGGGGGCAAGTTGTGGTACTATATCATTGCTCGTTTTGACAGAGTTTCCCCGAACTTCTTTAATGAGATTGACTCGATTTCATTGTCTTCCAAATCGTTACCTTTGATGGCGCATGTGTAGGAGGTCACATGCTCATTCGGATCTGTGGTTCCGTTATATTTTGGAATATCGGGCATATGACCCCTCTTCGAGATTGACTTTGGTGTCGCGCTTGGAAGAAAAGGATTTTGGACAAATTTTTTGGAGTCTGGGCCTTTTAATATTGGGGGCGCTCCAGGGATTTGATCGACCCGGAAATTATATGTCTCTACCTTTTTGTCGTTTGCCTCAATTTTCTTTTCACGTGATTCCACCCGTTTCATTAATGCTTCGAGCATTTTCATTACTTCAAGACTGACACCAGACTCAGCTTCACCCGGCCTTTCGATGATCTGCTCATTTCTTCGGGTGTTTTTCCGGGACGGTTCGGGCTCAACTTTACTGGGGACGCGACTTTGATTTTGCAGCTGCGCTATCGCCGCCTGTTGAGCCTGCAACATTTTGATGATCAATCGTAGACTGACCCTGTCACTTTCGGCTTCGGGTGCTTCTCGAGCCGTCGGCCGGGCTCTTCCGCGAACGCTGTTCTCGGGGTCGGTGGGCAGGTTAGTGTCGGTGGCCACCTGCAAGTTAGCATTGACTGGGTCTGCAACTGGGACTCCGCTGGGATCAGCAGGGGCACCTCATTGCTGCGCACCGGATTGTTGTTTTCGCCATGATGGCCAAACTCAGCCTCAACGTTCAGGTGACCAGACTGAGAAGTTGACATTTTTAAGCTGACCTGAAATTGAAACATTAAAGAACAAGTGTAAAATAGAGTATGTTATAGAGATTTGTATCAATCACTGATACGCTACCGACATCCGGCGAGATCCACGTTGTGATATCCGGTTGGGTGCGGACATCACGGCCCTCAGTTAGTTGTGTGCAACCGTTGTAGTGCTTTCCAAGGACTTGGAACTCGTTTCGGGTTCGGGGATGTTGTCTTGTTAGGCCCGATGGTGAGCACCCCGTTCCAACCTCGATTCAAAGAATTTTCAGATTCGATCTCTATCTCATATATTCATGCATCGTACTTCGTATAACTCACCGAGAACTGGGAGTGTGTGCTGACCCGAGTTCACCCGTATACTGTCTTTCTTCTTTATAAGTTAAATAAATGTTTTCATGAGTACTATTCTGTATAAAATGCTTTACCTTGCAAAATTATTTATTAATTGGGTATAAAATAAGTAACACGTGGTAATGTAAAAGGCAGAGCACGATATAAAATTAGGATATTGTTTTTGGTAGTGCTTTGAGTACTTAAAGTTGACAAGAATGTTTAAATATTTTATTAAAACAAGTGCTGTGATGATATTTTTAATGTACAAATGATTTGTTCTCATAAGCAAAATAAGTCATTTTCTCCCTTTGTGAGAGCGTAATATTATCAGTAGACAACAATTAAAAACAAAAAATCGAACAGCAAAATATGGTTTCAATTTCAAAAATATTCTTCATCGTGCCAGATATACGCATAAACTCTTTTTAGTAGTTGTTCAGTTTTAGTGTTTCATCTTTTTTTTTTCAAGGTCCTTTTTTTTTTTTTTTTTTTTTTTTTTCTCTCGTTAGAGTTCTAAGCTTTGTTTGCAACTTGATATTTTCTCTTATTGTGTTGCTTAAATTCAATTATCAACATTTTACTTTTCACTAGTTATTTTTGAGTAAACGATTTTTTTTATTTTATATTTTACACCTTTCTCACTTATTAATCTGTTAATTTTGTATTATTAGATATTTTAAGCCAAAAAAAGAAACAGTTTTAAAAAATTTTAATAGTGATTTTTATGTGATACAAGTATAGATTTGAAGCGTTATGAAAAATTGAAATTATTGGAAAATTTAAACTCAACAGATCATCCGTCACATTCCGAAGATGAAGTTATTGTTTCTCAAACTCGAAAACTTAAGGGGAGTAATTGGAAACTAATCTTTCTTTAGTAGTCCAAATTGATTTATGAATCGTGGCATTACGCATTTCGTAATCCTTTTATTTTTTCAGTTTTCTTTTTATCACTGTCTATATGTTACTTATGTGGAAATTTTAAAATCTGTAAATACGTAATTGTTTCACATCGATCTTTACTTTAGACACTCCTTTATTCGTAGTACCTTTTGTGGAAAATTTTGCAGTGAACTAGTGCTAATTTAAAGATATTTTAGAAAATTTTGTCCAATCTGTTTTAGTGTAAACAAAAAACAAACTCAATTTTTGAAATGCCAATGCGTACGTATAGCGTTGTGTACGTCAGGTTGAAGTGTAATTCGCTTTAAAAAGGAACATCATGTAAGCCATGAAACACATGTAATCCGTAGTTAGGAACAGTGTTAACAGAGCAAAGATCTTTTTCACTACGTATTTATCTTAATTGGTAATATAGTCTAGCGAGAGAAAGTCCAAAAAAAGAGCTGTGGCAAAACGGACCCTCCAAAGAACTAAAATACTCCCTCTCTACTGTACTACAGTATTCTCCTATTTCTCTCTCTCTCTCTCTTTCTCTGTCGTCATTTCTTCTGTTTCTTTTTCTGCAGACTCAGTGAAATAAACCAAAAAAAGGAAAGTCTTACCCTGTTTTTGCTCACAATCTTTGAGTTTGGGTTTTGTGTTCTTTGATTAATGGACACCCTTTAGACTCATCAGGTATGAATTACCGATTTCCAATTTATTCTTTTTTTTCTTTTTTCTGAAAGATCTTTTGGCTCATATTGTGGACCAAAAACTGTAATATTAAAACCCCAGCTTGATAAAATTGGAAATGAAAGGACTGATCCACTTTTTGGTTTGCTTTTCCACAGAACCCAAATTAGGAAAAAAGAGTTCAAGAAGAAGGAGAAAAAGGAACAGTCTTTGGGCACTGTGACACACAGATAGTTGCTGAAAGAAGGAATAATCATGGCTGTGGATGAGAATGGCTCGCTGAATCGGACGGACGCCAGTGATTCTGCTGCCGTCGCTCATCAGTCAAATCAGAACGGCGTGCCACGGTCAACGTTACCCAATGATCAGAATCTTCAGATGAAAACCACAGTGCAGCGTAAGCCTCAAATGGCTATCAGCGGGAATGGAGTGCTGAGTCAGCATAATTTTCATCATCAGAAAATGAACGGTGTTGATGAGGAAGGGTTTAACAGCAGGGAGATGAGGGATTTGGAGGAAATGCTCTCAAAGTTGAACCCCATGGCTGAAGAGTTTGTGCCCCCCTCACTCTCTACCAACCACGGTGGAGTAGTGCAATTCCTTCCCGGTGGAGAACAATTTGGGTTTGATGCTTTCAATTTTTTTATGCAAGCTGGACTCGCTGGCGATGGAAATTTCAGCAGAAGGGTAACTAATTTTATCATGTTTTTATATAACAACTACTGGAAAAAATTGTGCATATGCAAGTGTTAGGTTGTCCCGTTTATGTATGTTAAATATAACATGATAACTTATAGTACTAGGAAATTTCATACAGTTCTATCATGCAAGAACATAAAAATGAGGATGGTCTAAAAGGAGGATATTTGTTTCTCTCTCTCGCCCGATTATTTTGAACAAAGAGAAGTCTATTGTAGTTAGCTTTTGTAACCTTGTTTGTTATGGAACACTGTCTTGGAGTGATGACTAACTATTCGGTGTTGAAATGGATTGGCAGAAGAGAAATGGCTATGGATTTGGTAGGAGAAAGATGAATGTCCGGACAAGCATGGCTCAACGCGAAGAGGTTATAAGGAGGACTGTTTATGTGTCTGACATTGATCATCAGGTGCTTAAAAAATGGTTACTTGTTCGCTATATTTTATTTGGTTATTTCAATATTCACCTTCATCTTTTTTCCACGGAGACTAACTTTTCTTATTTTGTGCAGGTGACTGAAGAGCAACTTGCTACACTCTTTCTTACTTGTGGGCAGGTGAATATGTTTCTCGTTTGGTCATGCTCCTCATTCAGTCTTATTTTATTGCATTTTTTTTTTTATGTTAATAAAATCTTTTGTTGCTGTAATGTGACTAACCTTAATGTGCTGAAGGTGGTCGACTGTCGCATATGTGGAGACCCCAATTCTGTACTCCGTTTCGCGTTTATTGAATTCACTGATGAAGGTATCTTGAACCATAATCTTTGGTTTGAAATTTGTTTGGTTAAAGTTCTTGCTGTCTAACAGTGGTATTGTCCCATGTATGGTCTGCAGAAGGTGCAAGGAATGCTTTGAGTCTTGCAGGAACTATGCTAGGATTTTACCCTGTGAGAGTGCTTCCCTCTAAAACTGCAATTGCACCTGTTAATCCAGTATTTCTTCCAAGGGTGAGAAAATGTGTATACTTTTGGTACTTCCCTTTTGTAAAATTGCTTTTGAGGTGACGAATGGATACCCCCGTGTTGCTAATACTGAAACTTTTACCTTTGGCTATGGTATGCAGTCCGAAGATGAAAGGGAGATGTGTGCAAGAACTATATACTGTACAAACATTGATAAAAAGGTAATTTGGGTTTGTAATCCTTGCTTTATATTCTGGTCTCTGTTTCAATTACTGATTTATTGTCGCTTTTCGTCTTCTTGAGCCGAGGGTCTATCAGAAACAGCCTCTCTACCCCGGGTAGGGGTAAGGTTTGCATACACACTATCCTCCCCAGGCCCCACTCGTGGGATATTACTGGGTTGTTGTTGTTGTTGTAATCCCTGCTTTATATTGTTGGAGAGCATCTATGAAGACAAATGCTTTATGACCTGTTCATTTGTATGAAGCAGGTTACGCAAGGAGATGTCAAGCTCTTCTTTGAATCCTTTTGTGGAGAGGTTTGTACTTTGTAGCTTCTCAGGTGACTTGTCTGAAAGTGCATGTCCTAGTTAAGGTCCTAACTCTGTGCCTTTTTCTTCTCTAATGCAGGTTAAGCGCTTGAGGTTGCTTGGTGACTATCATCATTCCACTCGTATAGCTTTTGTCGAGTTTGTTATGGTAACTTCCATGAGCCTTTCTTGGTAACTTCCACTCGTATATCATAGTGTCCTGGACTCGTGCTTCTTTGTATTCTTAAGAACTAGTAGAACCTCCAATCAGTTGCTTTCAATGTGATGATGGAGATTTGGCAGTGCTTCCATTTACTGTTTCATGTTAGCTCAAAATGCATGTTTGTCTTTCACTATCCATGCATGTAGTTTTGCGTTAGTTTGATGTTATTCGACTCTTTTACATTCTAAGTGTAAAAAATTTCAGTTTTTGGCCCTTTTTGGGTAAGTTCATGTGAGCAAAGTAAGTTCTTGGTAGTCGTGTAGCCACTCCTGTGAATTTGAGATAATGCTGACATAATTTGAATTTCGATTCAAAGTTTTTCTTCCCTTGCTTGCTGGAATGCGAGTCGAAGCTTGTGTTGATATCTATCTTTGTCATCAGAAATTTATCCTAATCTTTTTAACTACATAACATGAGCCATGTGAGCATTACTTTCTCTCTGGTAATAATCTTTTCTGCAGTTGAAACTCTTTGGTGTGAAAAGGTCCATATCATCTGCAGGTCAGTTCTAGTTGTGGATGCTAATGTCCTTGTGCTTCTTTTCAGTATAGCAGATGTGCTTGATTTTTATTGGTTGCTTATTTGTTAGAGTAGTAGAGTGGATGACAAATATAGAGATATGGTACCCACTTGCTGTTCAATAGAAATGGTTGAGGTATTTAGTTGTGTAGATAGAGTTACAGCTAGAAGGAGAGGGGTCCTCTGGTCAGCTGCTTAAAAAACGATCCCAATATAAAATTCCGCATAACTAATACATATAGACTATAAAATAAATAAAACTCTTCATTACTAATGTAATCCCTGCATAACTAATAAAAATTTTGGTTTCTAGTCTGAAATCATAATTGATTCAATGTTTGATTTAGGTACCCGGTCCATTTCAATTTATGTGTCTTATTTTCCTTTTTAGTCTCTTTAAAAAAGAATGCCTTTAGTAACTCTTTAACTCCAACATTTCATATGGCATATTTAAGACCACTAGATTCAAGGACATTTTGGTACGTCACACACATCCTTACTTTAAGACCACAAGATTCAAAAGTCTTTCTTACTTTGCTTAAACTTCGTGCCTAGTCAAACTAAGACACATAAATTAAGACGGAGGAAGTATTAAGTACTGCATTACTAATACTGGCATAACTCCGCCGGTAATCTATGTATTATTTTATCTGGGATGGAATGTGGAATAAAAATATGTTTATTAGCAATATCTCTATAAGAGTATCTACAAAATGCCTTTGAAGTTGACAACCCCTATGTATTATCATTTGCCATATAGTAATTTTTACATTATTATGATATTATTATTGGCTGGATAGTAATTTTTAAGATGATATTGGCGGGTGAGCAACCTTTACATAATTGATAATTATCCACTGCATAACATCATTTCATTATAATTCTTGCATAACTAATCTGTGATCAAAGGATCCCTTAATTCCTTAACTGGGATGAGTATGGGGTCTTTTTGCCTTTCTATCTTTTAGTTACCCGGGAAACAGATGGACAGTCTCAGAATCACTACATTTCGAAAACTGGACGTTTGTTTTAAAAAGTTAAGTTGATTACTTCGTGGAAGAAACCTGAAGACACTTTAAGAAAAAATAATCACTTATAAAATGGTTCCTTGACAGCAGGAAATAAGAAGTTGCCTATGTTGTCATTTTGATCAGTTCGACAGGCATGTGGCATATTTGGCAGCTAATGAGTACATGCCAGTGACCAGCTTGGGTTTTCTTCATCTCTCAGTGACCAGCTTTTGAGCTGTAACTTTGACTGCAGACTTGGGGGTCTTGAATATATTATATGTTTATGGCTGTTGTTTTGATGGGAACCCTTACAACTTCTTGTCACTTAAATGAAGCTGGAAGGAAGTTCTTTATACTTAGTACTCCTCCGTGAGATACTATTATAAAAAGTAGATCTGCTTTACCATCCAAGTAATCTTCACATTGGACAAAAGTACTACTACTTTAGTACCTATTATGTCGTTAAGTGTGGTTTTCACGACAAAGATTCTTCAATATGCTTGCATCAGGATATGAGATATCTGAGAATTTCTCTGTTCCTCAGTTACTTTCAACTAGCATGCTATTTCTTCATCCACCGGCATTCATTGAGAATGGATATAGGGAATTATAAAAGAGATTCTATTAGTCTTTGGTGGAGGTTCTAGATTTGAACTTCCTCATGGTACTCTCTCAGGATTGTGGATGCAATCTGCAACACATGTGGAATTTATGTTTAAAGGTGCCAGCTTTGTAAATCATGTGGATGCAATCTGCAACACATGTGGGATTTGTAGAGTACGCACTTGCTGATTTTGGACAGGAGAATGCCACACTTCTGTTTACCTCCTCCTTGTGATTAGTTGTAGGTCCAAACTTTTACGAGAACACTTCTAGCTGTGGCAATGACAAACTTTATCGCTGTTAGACTTAAGCTTATATTGTTTTCTTCGACCAGATGTATTTCTAGATGCATGGTGTGGATTTTTCTCGCTTGGCGTTTTACTCGAGATTATTTTGCTTGGTCTTGCATTTGTTGATCTCAATAATTTGTCCCAAAAGTCCATATACTCCCCATAATGTTATATATATTTGAGGAAATTCAAAGTAGAAAATTTTGAATTCCTCCGTTCTACTGCTTATTATTTTTGTTTCCCTCTCCCTTGAAGGAAATTCTGCATGGGGGCATTGCACGATTATGTTGTTTGTGTAGTTTAATTATGATTTTTCTGATTATTACAGGCTGAGAGTGCCATTGCTGCTCTGAACTGCAGTGGTGCAATCCTAGGATCACTCCCTATAAGGTTGCTCTCTGATTCTCAGTGCAAATCCTGCTGATGCTTCTTCTCTATATTACTGATATATTCATTAATCTTAAACTTTTTTGCGTACTGTAGAGTAAGCCCATCAAAGACTCCTGTTCGACCACGTGCTCCTCGCCCTGCGGTGTAGTGACAAATCACTTTGCATCCCTCAGCTGATCTTACATCTAAATACATACGTAGATACATATACCACCGAGTTCCTTGTGGCATTTGTCTTTTAGTTGATTCGCATTACTCAGCAGGGCATCTCTCATCCACAGGATACTGTTTTTAAGCTTGTACCGTTGGCTGGTTCATATGAGTGCTTATGTTGATGTAAATTAAGTCTGGTATATTTATGTTTCTCTAGGCAGTGCCTCGAGTACTGATGTGACTGATGTTCTAACAGTGACGTTGATCAACGAGTTCTGCGATATTCCTCTACCTCAATCGATCTGTGTTTTGCTCCTCTTATATATATGAGGTAGTTCACTGGGGCTGTGTATTTTAGTTATACCACCAGTAAGTGATGGAGCGAAATGACAATGGACCTCTTCCTTTTCTTTGAGTTTGTTTTTCATGCCCTTCTTTAATCAATGTGACCAGTGACTGGTTGTATAATTTAACCTCTGCTATATATAGGGAGATTGAACTAAACTGATCGCTAACGGCTGCTGTGTTAATGTGATCTTGAACTTCATGCGGCAGGTTTGTTTGTTTTAATCTACTCCTGAAGTTTATTAGGTTAAGTACCTTTACATGCGACAGAAACAGTGTATTTGACTTTGACAATCTTAGCCTAAATTCGTATTTTATATAGAGATCCCCACTTTCGGAATTTTGTTTTGGTTAGGGTGATATTTGGTCAGACGCTTAACGTTGCAAAACTACTAGCTAAAAAGGAAAACAAGAAGAAAAGAGAAAAGAGTGACAGACATTTTAAGCAATATTTGTTTTATTAGATATTTTAAGCAATAAAAATTGCAATTACTTTAATAGTAACTTTTATGTGATACAAATATTATTTGAACCAGCGGAAAATTTGAACGCAGATTATCTATCACATTAAGAAGATGAAAAAGTTAATGTTTCTCAAAATCAAAGGGTTTATGGGAATTATTGAGAATTATTCATTCTTTAGTCCAGATTGATTTATCAATTGTGACATGTACAATTCAGGACCCTTTCATTTTCACTTCCCTTTTTTTTTTTTTTAAAGTCAAAAAGACTAACTTATAGTATCTTTATATCTATATCTATATTTATATTATTATAAAAGCATAAAGCCTTTTCTAAAAACTAAATTACTTTAATACCCCTCACAACATAAATAACTTTACTTACTCAAAAAAAATAAAAAATAAAATCTTAAGCCTCCAAACAGCCACAACCATTTCAACCCCATGCTCCTTCAGTCACAACTATTCACTCTAAACCACCGCTTCATACTCGTATTATGATACTGATCTAACTCGAATGCCATTCTAAGCCACCGCTTATACTCCCGTATGTTATGATACTGATCTAATTCAAACGCATAAGAATGCCTGAATGATATTTTGTACTTAACGTTGTGGTAATAAATAATTCACAACATTCATGAGAGAAATAATACGTTCAACTGTTATTTTGTACATTTTAGAGACACTGTAAATTTCAATTAATTCATTGCATTTTATATGCTTTCGTGTTGGATTAACGATAACTTTTTATAAAATTGTAGATGTACTCCGTGCAATGTCATTTAAAAAGCAAACTTTTAGACTGTGAAATGAGAAATATACTTTAAACCTCTCCAGAGTAGTTCAATCTCATGCATCATCATGTTCATCTCTCTTTTTGGGTCCTAACGAACATAGTATAAATTCATCATATCGTATCATAATAATATAATCATCATACTATACTATGTGAGCACCTAATTTTTGCGTCACATAGGAAATTACTTCTAAAAAAAAACTTCAAAAATAGTTTTAAATTATTTTTTTAGAATTCTAGGAATTTTGTTATATTTGATGCATTTTTAATAGCATTTTAAATCCTAAGAAAATACAAAAAATATTTTGATCTTCTCATTTTCTTTTAGATTATAGTTGCATAATTAATTGCATTTATAAAACACTAAAAATATCAAAAATACATTAGTCATCTTACATGCATTGTTAGTTAAATGAATTAGTTAATTGTTAAAAATAGTTAGGTGAGTCAATTTTGCAAATTAGGTTTTAGAATTAGAGAGTTTAATTAAGTGGTTAATTTTGAAATATAATACAAACAGAAAACAGAAAACGACGCTACTGACTTTACAATTGAATTGGGCTGTCTTTTCAAGCCCAAATACCCGCTCAGTTTTGCTCCTATACCAGTTCCAACCCATTCTCCATACCCGGTCCGCCCTGTTAGTGACCAAAACGACATCGTTTTGGTCACGCTCAATCTCAGCCATTGATCGCCCTCTGATCTGACGGTTCGGAACTCGTCTCTCACCTTCCTATATATATGTCCGAAACCCGTCTCTCACCCTCCCAAAGAAACCCTAGAGACGCCCCCCTTCGTCTCTCTCAATTTTGCTCTCACAGCCGTCGCCAAGAATCGCCTCATGGCGGCGGCCCACCTCCAATCCACCCCAAATCACTACTTCGTGGTCTCCTTCGTCTCTATATCCATAATCTCTGAATCATTCGCTCCAAAAACTCCTACAACTTCGCGGATTTTAAATCAAAGAAGTTGAAAACCCTAAATTCCGCCATTGTTGACTCTCGAGGTTTCAGAACGTGACTCGACTCGAAACTCACGTCAATCGATTGATGAGAACAATAAATTGATGTTACTTTCGGTTCATTTCGAGAGAGTATTCGGACCCATCGTTTGACAAACTACCAAAAGCTTACTTCATTTCGATTAGGTAATATTTGTTCGTTTTCGTTTCTTTCTGTCTTCTTCTCCTTCTTCTCTTGTTCTGTTTTTGTTTTGAGTGTTGAGTGTCATCCTTTTCATGTTCGAGATTGCCCTGTATTTTCTATTTTCGAGGTCAAATGAGACCTGCCTTGACCGATAGGCAGGTCCGACAATCTCGAGGCCAGTATTTTCTGTTTTCGGGGTCAAATCGAGACCTGCCTTGACCGATAGGCAGGTCCAATAGTCTCGAGGCCAGCATTTTCTATTTTCGAGGTCAAATCGAGACCTACCTTGACTGATAGGCATGTCCGATAGTCTCGAGGCCAGCATCGAGACCTTCCTTGACCAATAGGTAGGTCCGATAGTCTCGAGGCCATCATCGGGACCTGCCTTGATCGATAGGCAGGTCCAGTAATCTCGAGGCTAAAAGTGCACACCTAGGCGGGCCGGGGGTTATGTTCAAAAGACAATTAAACTTTAGTGGGCCTTAAGAATAAAACTAAAAGAAGAGGGCTTAAAAAGAAATTTGTAACTGCCAACGGGGCAGCTGGCATGTTAGTTACAAAATATTCCTTCTGTTAGACATGGATTTAGTGCTGAAATATTCCATTTTCCCCACTCTCTGAAACCCAGCCTTCAATATATAAGCATGCTCACAGAGCAGAAACTCACACACAGAGGGACACACAGAGATACATACTGACCCCCAAAAAAGAAACGAGATGTGAAAGATAAAACTTAGCAAAATAGGTGAAAGAAAAGAGAGTGGAAATTCTGGAAAATTCTGCTTTAGTCTCTGGGATTAGGAGTAACATTCTAGCCGTGGAACTGACTGGTTTTGCTATTAAAATCTATCGTTGCCTTTGCTGCTGAAATCTTTTCGTTCAATTCTGATTCCTGCTTCATCAAATTCTTCTGTTCAATTTCTGTTCCTAGGTATGTAACATCTTCATCTGTAATCCTTCTTCGAAACATGTGAATGATGAATGAACTGCTGACTTCATGACTTATCTACGTTTATGTGTTATAATATCTTCTGATTTCTGTTACAATGTTCTATGAAACTGTCCGCTGAGTTAAAATATAAGTTGTAATTGCCTGCTTCTTCTTGTTTATATGGTGCTTGAGTCTATGCAAGGCAGCAATATGTTGGTTGACAGTTTCAAACATTGAAAGAGGAATCTGGATATGGATATTAGGTGTATTCATATAGCTGTTTTTTAGGTTTTGATATTGTATTCAATAGGAAAAGTTACTGAAATGTACTAAGCCTAATTACAGCATGATTTGAATTCTTTGTTTATTATTGTAGTTAAGTACCCAGCAGTATGAACTACATATGTTCTGAAAGATGTCTTTTATAGGGATTGTCACTATAATGTACTAAATTTACATGCCAGCAGTCTTGAATTCTCTGTTTATCATTGTATTTAAGCATATAATATCATGAATGTCATTAGTTTGCTTGAACTTGTAATGTCTGCTGGTTCTGCCTGTTTTCGAGCTAAACTGGGCCTAAAGATAAAACTGGCCCAGTTAATTACACAAATCTGATTTGCAGAAGTGTAGACAATTTTGGGCTTTGGTACAGAGCCCAATAGCACTTTGCTCCCGCCCAGCCTGCTTCAAGAAATGGGCTGGCAAAAATGCTGTGGGCTTCACATTTAGCCCAGGCCAATTCGTGTCCAGTCTGCTTCGAGAACTGGACTGGTCCATGTGTTAAGAGCCTCGTGATCAGCCCAAATGTGTTTATACACAGTCTATTCCAATGTAATTAAAGATGCAAGCAAAGTTTTGTAATTATAATTTTTCTATTGTAATTAGCAAATGAATCTGCCAAGAATTCCAAAATTGATCCTACAAATTTCCGTAAGTTATGGAGCGAATTACCGAGTAGCTGGAAAAATATAACCTTCAAATATCGTAGTTTGCTTTAGGCGCGTTTTAAATAAATCATCATGACTACGGGTATGGTTCCCGTGGCATAGCCAATAATACGTAAATCCCAATTCAAGCGCGCATTTCACGTGACATGACCACAACTTGAAATGTTAATAAAAAATAAACACGTTGTAAATCGCGCTTGCGTCTCACGTGGCACTATTCGTAATGTGTACAAAAATAATTTTCTTAAAAAAGCGATTAAAAGCGGTTAAAAAGTTAAAAATGCACAATAGGTTCAAAATATGTAACAAATTAGATAATTAGGCCAAGTGTCAACTGTTAAGCGACCGTGCTAAAACCACGGAATCCGGGAATGCCTAACACCTTTCCCGGGTTAACAGAATTCCTTACCCGGTCTTCTGTGTTCGCGGACCATAAATAGAGTCAACTTTCCTTGATTTGAGATTTTAAAATAAATCGGTGACTTGGAACACCATAATTAATTATTCCAATTGGCGACTCTGAGAAAAATAAATAAATAATCCCATTTCGAATAATGTCACTTTAATTGAAAAAATTCCCTTATCCCTTGGGAAAAAGGAGGTGTGACAGCTCTGGCGATTTCGCTGGGGAACGAACCCAGAATCTCTGGTTCAGGGTTCAGAATTCGAGCTTAGAATAACTGTTATACTTGGCTTTTGTTCTTTACGTATTTTGAGCCTAATGTGCTAAATGTCATTTTTTACCGCTTTGATATTCTGTGAATTGTATATATAAACTGTTACATAATCCCTGCTTCTTAGTGAATCTTCTAAATCATCTGGGAAGCGTACGCTGGCGTGGCTTCTTTTCTTTTAGAATGTCATATCCCCAAAAATGAGGATCAGATCAGTTACAAAGCCGGATGTCCTTTTGGTTCCCGGTACGTTGCCCCCCCCGGCTCGAGTTGTCCACTCGGGTAAGCCATGTCTAGAACAACACACCCAGGATTCAAACCTAGAATAACGTAGCCTCATGCCGGATCCCTAGTAGGAACTTTTATTGCATCACGTGCATTTGACTTTGGGGACTCAACACAGGGGTTGAGTCCGTCTAGGACAGGTGTACCCAAAATTAAAAGACCATCCTGATGCATTTTACGTGCTACTTGTGCATTTATTTGTTTTGGCTCGCATGCTGACGGATTTTTAGAGTAAAAAATATAAATAATAATCAGGAAAAACCAAGAGCGAGGTAGGTGGGGGGAAAATTCACCCGGTTATGAAAAATCCAGGTTTTTGAAAAAATTCCGAAACTCTGCCGAAGTTTTGAAAAAAAAAAAAAGCAAAAGAAAAGTCATTTCAAAATAAGTCAATGTTTAAGAAAGCCATGTTTTTCTGTTTGTTTCAAAACTGACCAAACTATGCAGGTTTGATTCTCACCAGATGTGAGTTATGTAGGCAAACCTCATCGGTTCCGGCTCCAATTTGAAGAAAAAAAAGTCCAAAAGTATTTTCCTTTATTTCCTTCTTTAAAAGTCTTTCCTTATATAATTCAAAAAAAAGATTTTTAACCCAAAAAAGTACTTTCATTCTTTCTGAAATCTTTCATACGAAAAAATAAAAAAATAAAAATAAAAATCAAAAATCAAAAATCAAAAATCAAAAATCAAAATCCAAAATACGGGTTTCCTTTATTTTGAAGTATTTTTCCCAAACATTTCAAAAATAAAATCAGAAGCAAAAATCCAAAAATATTCTTTTTCTTATTTATAAGTCTTTCTTTCGAAATTTCAAAAAATAAATTAAACCAAAAATCCAAAATATTATCTTTCTTCTTTAGAAGCTTTCTTTCGAAAATAAAAAAAAAATTCTAAAATTAAAAAAAAGAATTTCCTTGTTAGGAGCTTTCATGGATAAGAGTAAGGTTAGCTCATTTACTTTATTCCTGATCTTTCTGAAATACGTAATGGTCTGATTCATGCGGTATCATGATACGTAGGCAATCCCTATCGGAATTGATCATTGCCATTAAGCAAATTGAGTAAAAAATAAATCGAAAAAAAAAGAGAGAGAAAAATTGAGTGAAAAAGAAAGAAAAGAGTGACAAAAATAATAGAGAAAAACAAAGAGTGATGAACAACAAAAAGAGAAAGAAAAAGAAATCAAGATATAAAGAAAAGAGGTACAGAGCGAAAAAGGGTTAGCCGGGATGAAACACACAACCGTTCAAGCACATGGTAGAAACAATTAACTGTTTAGGTGCATTGCATCCCAACATGTGATTTCCTATCTGTTAACTGTCTCAAAATTTACAAGGTTGTTGTGTATGCAATTGAGCCAGGTTCTATTAAGGTGGTTGGTTTTGTTGGTAATTTGACTTCCCACCCATACTTCACAAGATCTGAAGGTAAGGTTCATATGGCCTCCGAAAGTCATCTACCAATTGTTAACCCCGAGGATGGCCCGACACCGGTTATTCCATTGCCAAAATCAGCAACTGTTGAAGAGAACAGAATGCTGGGTCTTTGCATGCTAGAGATGTGGGACGCATGGTCTAATGGGAGGGAACTACTAAGTGCAATCTTTGCGCTTCCTGAATTGATCCCGAGATCAGGTGGGCCTACCAACGTCTCTATGTCCAACCCGTTTATCCCATGTGGGTACCCTCTAATGCCGTTTAACGGTCCCGGAATGCCTTCTGTGGTTCACCCTCAGGCGTCGGCTTCAAAGGCACCGCCAGCAATGTTCTCTACAGCACTGGTCTTCACCATGGCACAACCAACTGTGCCCTGACCATGCTTTGAACCCCCAACATTCACTTTCCAAGGTCCGCCATTTCAACCTGATATGACTCATGTCACTCCGGACTCGTACGCCCAACAACCACAGTATGAGTTTCTGGTTGAGCAAGAAAAGATTGTCAAGGATCTCGAGCAAGAGAAAATGGCTCGGAAGATGAAGAGCTTAGAAAAAAGCTTAAAAAACATGCAAGGCTTAAGCAGCCAAAAGAGTGTCTCATACTTCGACCTGTGTATGTTTTCCCATGTCCACTGGCCAGCTAGCTTCAACATGCCAAAATTTGAAAAGTACAACAGGCACGGAGACTCGATCGCTCACTTGAAACGATACTGTAACCAGCTGATGGGCGCTGGTGGAAAGAGGAGCTGTTAATGGCATATTTTGGAGAAAGTATCACCGGAATTGCTTCTGAATGGTACATGGATCAAGAAATTGCCCATTGGCATGTGTGGGCTGATTTTGGCCCGAGATTTGGTCCGCCAATTCCAGTATAATGTGGACATCGCTCCCGACAGAAACTCTTTGTCTAATTTGAAAAAGAAAATCGCGGAAAGTTTTCATGAATATGCTGTCAAATGGCGCGAGCAAGCTACCAGGGTAAAGCCTCAAATGGACGAAGCTGAAATGGTTATGGTCTTCCTACAGGCCCAAGAAACGGACTACTTTCAGAACATGATGTCTGCTATGGGTAGACCATTCGCTGAGGCTATCAAAATTGGGGAGATGGTCGAAAATGGTTTGAAAATGGACCGAATCTAGCCAGGCGTCCTTTAAGGCCACATCACAGGCCGTTCAAAATGGTTCGGGGGGGGGGGGG
>MCJB01048949.1:0-56089 GCA_002018475.1 Nicotiana obtusifolia
TGTGATTGTTGTTGTGCATTTCACATTGAAAAAGGTTATTGGTTGAATAGTTCTTGTTGCTTTTATTCTTCCTTGTTTTACCTGTTTTGTCTGTATTTGATTATTTGTGGTTCTCATTATTGGCTTCCTTTTTGTTTACTTTTTATTTACAATTCTGTCATTAGTTTACGTTACTAAACTGCTTTTTTATCTTTTGTTTCTCCGCTTTCCATTACTTCCCATTGTTATATTATTGTTTCATTTACCTTGTCCTAATAGATATCTTGACCTGACCTCGTCACTACTCTACCGAGGTTAGACTTAATACTTACTAGGTACCACTGTGGTGTACTCATACTACGCTTCTGCGCATTTTGTGTAGATCCATGTACGTCTGACCGTGTTGGACGCTAGAGATTGATTGGTTAGCTACTTTCAGGAGACGTCAAGGTATACCTACCCGACGTCCGCAGGCCTCGGAGTCAGATTCTGTTATCTTCATTTTACTGTTATTTCCTTTATCATACATTGTTGTAGTAGACATTTTAGAATATTCTGTAGAGCTTATGACTCAGTTCCACTAGGTTTTGCATGTTATTCGTCAGCTGTGCTGTTGAGTTTTATTATGATAAGTATAATGGTTTTTAATTTGATGTTTTATTATTATTTTTGCTATTTATCTCTATATGTTAGGCTTACGCAGTCTTAGAGACTTGGTGCCATCACGACATCATAAGGTGAAAAATTAGGGTCGTAGAGCCCTAGGTTCATAGTTGTTACGAGTCATAAGCAAGTTTAGAAAAGCCTTGCGGATCGGTACAGAGATGTTTGTACACATCTTCAGGAGGTTACAAAACTGTTAGGAAATTCCACTTCTTTCATTCCTTATCGTGCGAATTGGTTGACTTCGAAATCTGAATCTTTGTCTTTCTATTCTCTCACAGATGGTGAGGACACGCACTGCTTGATCGGACGATCAGACACCCGTGCCTCCTACTAGAGTCGTGAGAGGCCAAGTCCGGGGTAGAGGTCGAGGAGGGGGCACGTGGTGTAGCTAGAGCATCTGCCCCATCAACAACTATGGAGACGCCAGTAGCTCCAATTGGGGGACAGGCACCCGAGACACTTATTGTCACCCGAGGGGCGCAACTATTGTGTTAGATTTAACATGGCTTGAGAGTTGGAAACGGATACCCCGTATCAGCAGGTGGTAGAGATTGCACGAAGATTGGAGGATATGCGGGGCCGTGAGAGGGAGGACAGGGAGGCCAAGAGGCCTCGAGATTCTGGAGCATATAGTGGTGCCCGCCCCAGCTGTAGCCCGCCATGGCAAGGGCTCTGTGAGCCGCCCAGTTCATTCAGCACTTCCAGCTTCTAGTGGTGCTCCGACTTTCGAGGCCTCAAGTTGCTCATTTTGCTCAGCCACTATCCAGTGCACCTCCTACACAGGGTGCCTTCAGCGATCAGTCTAGTCGACCAGGCCAGGGTCAGTTTCAGCAGCCACTCCCACCGAGAGCTTGCTTCGATTATGGTGATACCGGACATATGGTGAGGGACTGCCCCAGACTTAGGAGTGGTGCACCTCCGCAGATTACTCAAGCTCCCCGGATTCTACCTAGTCCACAGACTTCACAGGCTATGGTTGCTGCTCCAGTTGCCGCACCACCTGCACAGACAACTAGGAGTGGAGGTCGCCCTGGAGTTGGAGGTCAGGCCAGATTCTATGCTTTTTTGGGTAGGACGGGGGCAGTCGCATCAGATGTAGTCATCACAGGTATGGCTCCAGTTTTTCATAGGGATGCATTTGTCTTATTTGATCCGGGATCCACTTATTCATATATATCATCTTACTTTGCTGCGTATTAGGATATATCTCGTGATTCTTTAAGTTCTCCTATTTATGTGTCCACGCATTTGGAAGATTCTATTTCTGTGGACCGTGTGTATCGGTCGTGTTTAGTTGTTATTGATGGTTTTGAGACTAGAGTTGATATATTGCTACTCAATATGGTATACTTTGATGTGATCTTGAGCATGGACTAGTTGTCGCCCTATCCAGCTATTTTAGGTTTGTCACGCCAAGACTGTGACAGTGGCTCTGCCAGGTTTGCCGCGGTTAGAGTGGAGGGGTACATTGGATTACATTCCTAGCAGGATTGTGTCCTTTCTAAAGGCTCAGGGGATGGTTGAGGAGGGGTGTGATGCATATCTAGCCTCTATGAGAGATGTCGGTGCTGATATTCTTACCGTTGAGTCAGTTCCGATAGTGAGAGACTTCCCAAATGTATTTCTAGCAGATCATCCGGGCATGCCGCCTGATAGAGATATCGATTTTGGTATTGACTTGTTGCCGAACACTCAGCCCATTTCTATCCCACCCTATCATATGGCACCAGCGGAGTTGAAGGAGTTAAAGGAACAACTACAAGAGTTGCTTGATAAAGTCTTCATTCGGCCTAGTGTGTCACCTTGGGGTGCTCCAGTTATGTTTGTAAAGAAGAAGGATGGCTCGATGCGGATGTTTATTGATTATAGGCAGTTAGACAAGGTTACAATGAAGAACAGGCACTGTTACTGTGCATTGATGACTTATATGACCAGCTATAGGGTGCTAGAGTGTTCTTAAAGATTGATTTGAGGTCAGGATACCATCAGCTGAAGATTCGGGATCCGGATATTCTGAAGACTGCTTCAGGACTCGGTATGGTCACTACGAATTCGTTGTGATGTCATTTGGGCTGACCAATGCCCCAGCAGCATTTATGCACCTGATGAATAGTGTATTCCAACCATATCTTGATTCAATCATCATTGTATTTATTGACGACATCTTGGTGTACTCCTGCAAATGGGAGGATCATGAGCAGCATCTGAGGATCGTACTCCTGACCTTGAGGGAGAAGAAGTTGTATGCAAAATTTCAAAGTGTGAATTCAGGCTTGATTCAGTGGCGTTTTTAGGTCATGTGGTGTTGAGCAAGGGGATCAAGGTAGATCGAAGAAGATTGAAGCAGTTCAGAGTTGGCCTAGACTGTTTTCAACTACTGAGATTCGGAGTTTTCTTGGTTTGACCGGGTATTAAAGTCGTTTTGTAGAGGGTTTCTCCTCCATTATTGCACATATGACTAGATTGATCCAGAAGGGTGCTCGTTTTAGATGGTCCAAGGAGTGTGAGGCGAGCTTTGAAAAGCTCAAGACTACTTTGACTACAACCCCAATTTTGGTGTTGCCTACGAATTTGGGGTCATACACTGTGTATTGTGATGTGTCACGCATTGGGCTTGGCGCGGTGTTGATGCAAGACGATAGGGTGATTGCCTACGAGTCTCGACTGTTGAAGGTTCATGAAAAGAATTATCTGGTGCACGACTTGGAATTGGCAGCTATTGTTCATGCATTGAAAATTTGGAGGCATTATCTGTATAGTGTCCCATATGAGATTTATACCGACCGCTAGAGTTCCTAACATCTGTTCAAACAGAAAGACCTTAATTTTCGGCAGTGGAGATGGTTAGTTGCTTAAGGACTATGGCATCACTATTCTTTATCATCTTCGGAAGGCCAATGTGGTGGCCGATGCCTTGAGTCGAAAGGCGGAGAGTATGGGCAATTTGGCATATCTACCAGCAGTAGCGAGGTCACTAGCCATAGATGTTCAGGCCTTGGCTAATTAGTTTGTTAGATTGGATGTTTCGGAGCCCAGTTGGGTTCTTGCTTGCGTGATTTCTCAATCTTTTTTATATGAGCGCATCAGAGAGCGTCAGTGTGACGAACCTCATTTTCTTGTCCTTAAGGACACGGTACAACTCGACGATGCCAAGGAGGTTTCTATTGGAGATGACGGGGTGTTGCGGATGCAGGGCCGGTTATGTGTGCCTAATGTGGATGGGTTGTGTGAGTTGATATTTGAGGAGGCCCACAGTTCGCGGTACTCTATTCAATTGGGTGCTGCCAAGATGAGGCAACACTATTGGTGGAGGAGAATGAAGAAAGATATAGCGGAGTATGTGGTTCGGTGCCTGAACTATTAGCAAGTAAACTATGAGCATTAGAGGCGGGTGGTTTGCTTTGGATACTTGAGATTCCTAAGTAGGAATGGGAGATTGACCAAGTGGGCTCATTTCATTCCAGTGGTGATTACTTATTCTTCAGAGTAGCTGGCTCAAATCTATATCCGTCAGATTGTTCGTCTCCACGATGTGCCGATGTCCATTATCTTTGATCGAGGTACGCAGTTCACACCATGTTTCTAGAAGGTTGTGCAGCGTGAATTAGGCACACAGGTTGAGTTGAGTACAACATTGCACCCCCAGACGGACAGGCTGTCCCATCCCACCATTCAGATCTTGAAAGATATACTTCATGCATGTGTTATGGATTTCGGGGGGTTTTGGGATCAGTTTTTGCCGCTTGCAGAGTTCGCCTACAATAAAAACTACCAATCAGTATTCAAATAGCTCCTTATGAGGCCCTATATAGGAGGCGGTGTCATTATCTTGTTGGTTGGTTTGAGTCGGGAGAGGCTAGGTTGTCGGGCACAAATTTGGTTCGAGATGCCTTGGAGAAAGTCAAGTTGATTCAGGATCGGCTTCGTACAACCCAGTCTAGACAGAAGAGTTATGTTGATCGGAAGGTTCGTGATGTAGCATTTATGGTTGGAGAGGAATTTTTGCTCCGATTTTCACCCATGAAGGGTGTGATGAGGTTCAGGAAGAAGGGAAAGTTGAGCCCTAGGTATATCGGTCCTTTTGAGATCCTTGAAAGAGTTGGTAAGGTGTGCCTAAAAGCTTGCATTGCCACCCAGCCTATCGACAGTTCTCCCAGTGTTCCATGTTTCTATGTGCCAGAAGTATTATGGTGATCCGTCCCATGTATTAGATTTCAGTTCAGTTCAATTGGACAAAGATTTGACTTATGTTGAGGAGCAGGTGGCCATCTTGGACAGGCAGGTCCGAAAGTTGAGGTAAAAGAGTATTGCTTTAGTGAAGGTTCAATGGAGGGGTCATCCGGTCGAGGAGGCGACCTGGGAGACCGAGCACGACATGTGGAGTCGTTATCCTCATCTTTTCGTAACTTCAGGTATGTCTCTATGCATGTTCGAGGACGAACGTTTGTTTTAAGAGGAGGAGAATGTAGTGACCCGACTGATCATTTTGTGTATTTGGGTACCGTTTTCCCTTTTGGTTCTTTACACATGTGTAATTTTAGTTTTATGACTTATATGTTTAATTGGTTTCGATCCGGAAAGATTTCGGGTTGATTTGGACCCTTTGGTTCTTGGCTTAGAAGCCTAAGTTGATTATATTGACCAAACTTTAAATTTTTGGAAAACGACCCTGGAACATATTTTGATGGCTCCGATAGCTTCGTATCGTGATATTAGACTTGGGCGTATGTCCGGAATCGAATTCAGAAGTCAGTAGGTCGATTTGTGTTGTTTCCCGAAAATTGGCAATTTGAGGCTTAGAAGTTTGACCATAGGTTGACTTTTGGCTATCAGGTTCGAAATTTAGTTTTGAGACTTAGAATAGGTCCTTTATGTTATAAGAACTTATCTACAAAATTTGGTATTAATTTGAATTGATTCAATAGGATTCGGATGCATAGTTGCAATTCTAGAAGTTCTTGAACCTTACTTTGAAATTCATGTGTTTTGATGTTTGATTTATTAT
Organism: Nicotiana obtusifolia; assembly: GCA_002018475.1. NCBI lineage: Eukaryota > Viridiplantae > Streptophyta > Magnoliopsida > Solanales > Solanaceae > Nicotiana > Nicotiana obtusifolia. The sequence continues at coordinate 5,651 of MCJB01048949.1, forward strand.
TCTAGATGTTATTTGTTTTATTTTGATTATGTGAGTGAATTCATATGACATTTTTAGACTTGTGTGGATGTTTGATTTGGAGCCCGAGGGCTCGGACGAGTTTCAGACGTGATTCGAAATGGACTGAAATTGTAATTGCTGGTGTGCTGGTGCTCTGATGTCGCAATTGCGAGCAGCAGCCTTCGCAATTACGAAGTGGTTAGGGGTGGTCTAATGTCACAATTGCAACCTTCCCCATTGCATTTGCGAAGTCAGTAATCCTGGGTTGGGGTCTCAAATGCGACCACTTGGTCGCTTTTGCGATGGTAGCCAGCTTGCAATTGCGAAGCCTTTGTTGCAATTGCAACTCCTGTTGAGGTTGTTCGGGTTCGCAAATGAAATTTCTGATTTACAATTGAGAGGGTTCGCAAATGCGAACCCTGTGTGACAAATGCGACATCTGTAGCTGGACATAAGGGCTGGAAAGTCGGGATTTAGTCTCATTTCAGAATCTTAGACTCGATAGTACGCGATTCGAAGAGGGGATTTTCATCTACAAATATTGGGTAAGTGATTCTAATCAATTTTCAACTATATTCCATGATTATTCTTAGATTTAAAATCATTATTATGAGAATCAAAGAGGAAAATTTGAAAAATTTTATCAAGTTTTTGAAAAAATGAAGAATTCAATTTTAAGAGTTAATCGGGACTCGAATTTAAAAACAAAATAAATATATGGAATCGTGGGGCTATGGGTAGTTGGAATCTACCCTTGGACCCGGGTTTTGATCGGACGGACCTGGGGTTGGCTTTTGTTGACTTTTTGAGAATTTTGTAAAGATCAAAGCTTTATCTATTGTAATTATTTTCTATTGTATTGTTTGATGATATTAAGTCACTTTTTGTTAGATTTGAGCGGTGTGGAGGTGAATTTTAGGGGAAAAGCTATTTTCAAGGGTTGAGTCAGCCTAGTTGAGGTAAGCATCTTGCCTAACTTTGTGTGGGAAAAATTACCCCTTGGGATTTGGGTTGATTGTGCTAATTGTGTTATGTGAGAGTCGTGTACGCAAGGTGATGAGTGGGTACACGAGCTATATGTGGTAATTGACCGATTTTGGTTATTTAGACTTTTCTCATTCCTTTAATTGAATTGTCATATCATGTTATATCATTGTTAATCAACACTTACATGTGTTAACGTACCCTTACATGCTTTATTTGATATTGTTAACACTTGTTCCACATCTTACTTGTTATGTTGCTCTTATTTGCTTTAGTTGAAGTTATTGCCTTCCTTATTGTCTTGTTACCTCTGAAATTGTTGACTTACCTTTACTTGAAGTTGTTATTTCATGGAATATCTTCTTGTTGAGTTATTAGTGTTGAAGTTGTAAAAGCCGTTAAGGTGAAGTTGTTAATTGTTGAGGTAACTTTCTTGTTGAGAAATTCACATTCATTTTGTTATTGATGAGGTTCTTATACATATTGTGGTTGAGCCAAGAGATAATTGTTGTGGAAACATTAGTATTCTTGATTCTTTTAGCATGTTGTGGCATATGGACACTTGTGGTGCGAGTTGTGATTATGTTGTGATAATGATACGCATGAGGTGGTATAAGTCTAGGGGTTGATACGCATGTAGTGAGATAAGGTGTGCTTGAAATGCGTGTTGGTAGTAGGAGAACTACTTGAAGTCTCGGTGGTGTGATAAGGCGGGCCAAAATGCGTGTTGCTATTTCGGGAAAATATTTTTCAAAACTAAATGTAAGGCGCTGTGATATAAGGAATGATTGTGATTGAAATTGTGAAATATGAATACGAGGCGGTACCTCAATTGTGATTCTTGCTGGGCATTTCATATTGAAATGAGTTATTGGTTGAACAATTCTTACTGATTTTATTCTTCCTTATTTTATCAGTTTTGTCCGTATTTGATTATTTGTGGTTCTCATTATTGGCTTCCTTCTTGTTGTGTTTTTGCTTACAATTCTATCATTAGTTTCGGTTACTAAACTGCTTTGTTATCATTTGTTTCTCCGCTTTTCTTTACTTCTCGTTGTTATATTTTTGTTTCATTTACCTTGTCACAGTAGGTGTCTTGACCTAGCCTCGTCACTACTCTACTGAGGTTAGGCTTGATACTTACTGGGTACCGTTGTGATGTATTCATACTGCGCTACCGCCCATTTTGTGCAGATCCATGCACATTTGCCCGTGCTGGGCGCTAGAGATTGATTATTAGCTGCTTTTAGGAGACTTCAAGGTATACCTGCTCGACGTCCACAGGCCTCGGAGTCATCTTCCATTATCTTCCCATTATTGTTATTTCCTTTCTCAGACAGTGTTGTATTAGACGTTTCAGAATATTCTATAAAGCTTATGACTCAGTTTCACCAGATTTTGGGAGTTATTTGTCAGTTGTGCTATTGAGTTTTATTATGATAAGTTTAATGGTTTAAAATTTGAGGTTTCATTATTATTTTTGCTATTTCTCTATACATATTAGGCTTATGCAGTTTTAGATACTAGGTGTCATTACGACATTCTAAGGTGGAAAATTGGGATCATAACAGTTACATATTTAAGTCAAATGGATTCCTTAATTTTTCTCCACCGATTTGGCGGCGGCAAAGTGATTAAGACATTCTGAGGCTGATTCGAGTAGTAGTTTGGTCGTTCTGAGGCAGAGTCCTAGTAATGGTTAGGCTGTTTTGAGGCAGAGTCGGAGTAATAGTTTGACGTTTCTAACGCGAGCCTAATCATATAGCCAATTTGCGTTCTAGTTGAATAAAAAAGTGGACGGCCTAATAGGAAAACCTAGCTACTGCAACCATGGTTAAAGAAGTGAAAACCCTAGATAAGGAAAAAGGCGGCTGATGGCAAAACCTAGAGAGAGAAAAAGGTGACAGATTTGCAATAACATATAGTCTTTTATTTTGGGGTAATTTTGCTCTTATATATATATGGTCCATATGGATCAAAAGTATTACTAGTTGGAAGTTATGTTAGTTTGCCTCAAAAGATTAAAAAAAAAGCTTGATGTCGGTTATGTAGGGTTTTCTACTTACTGTATGACACAAACAACAATAATGCTTTAGCCCAAAGAAAACAAAAGGATAAATTCTTTTCATTATTGATCTTTTGACACTCTCTTTGATTTTATATTTCATTCAAAATTTTAGTCATTCATTTAGCATTGAAATAGTTTTCAAATATTTATAGTACTCTTCTTTTTCAGTCATGAATTTAATAATTTTTACTGTTCAAATTCGAAGAATATATTTGGTAAAGGTTTTTAAAATTTGATGTAAGCCGTTAAGGCTATAAGGGATGCCGCCTTTAAAAAGTAGTGAAAAGGAAACGGCGACTACAAATAGAGGGTTCAATGGAGAAAATTAATAAGTAAACTGATAAACGTTTGATAATTTTTTCTAATAAACCTCAACATTCCACTCTAATAAAGTATAATCAACTTACAAAAGGAAATATGAATAACAAAGAAGCATAAAAAGATAAGACAAGTAGATTGGAAGAAACATACAAAAGCCATTAAGACGAATTTGAGGATATGCAATCCAAAGTCTGTGAAACAACAAAAGATAAAAATATCACATTTCAAACCCGACCCTGGCGCAACAGACATTCGAGGCCAAGGAACCAAACTGGAGGCACTTTATAAAATAAAAATCGCATAAATACCTCAAATTCATTTAATAGATAATTAAGCATTACTAAGATCGAGATAAGTATAAATAAAATACTCTGAATTAGATTAATAATTAAAAATATCAAAATCAAACTAAGCATGACAATTTATCCAAGTCTGCAAACTAATCAAGTCAATACAACAATAATATAATGCCTACCTACAGTACCAATATATGTCTATGAAGCCTTCAAGAAGCATGAAAGAAAAAAATATTCTCGGAATACAAACTGGAACTAATATAAATAAATGAACAATTGAATGACGGAGTCCCACGAACAAGCATATTGGCTCACCACAGTCTGAAAGTAACAATTATAAACTTGAGTACTGGATACTCAATGAGTTTCTGGGGGAAAGAGTTCATATAACAAAGTAATAATTATAATAAATATAGTGAATTCAATAAAATAGTTCAAATCAAATAAGCAGAATAAATCATAAACTCAATAAAAATCAACAGTAAAGAAATTATATAATTCCAGTTTATTAAGTTCGAAAGCTATACCATACCAATATAGGCCCAAGTCATGCCAATACATACCCAAGCCGTGCTCGAATGCGATGCACCAGAGAACCAACTCACGGTGATCACGAATGGCAAGACTTCTCAAAGCGATACGCTAGGATCCATAATAGCTATTCATCCTCCCGAATAGCAAGGCCCAACACTACAAAAAAAAGTGTTATTGCGGTGGTTATTTTAGTAGATAATGGCGGTTGTAAACGGCTATAATATGTATTTACAGCGATTTTCAGCCGCGCCAAAATTACATCCGCCACTAGCATAATATGGTAGTTTTAGAAGAACCGACATAATCTCAAAATCGATAATGTGGCAGTTCTTCATTTGTATATTACGGTAGTCCCAAAATACCATAATTGCATTTCATTATGCAATAATTGTATCTGTTCAAATTTGTAGTCAAAACCACCACAATTTTGTTTTAATTTTATTTATTTATTTATTTATATATTTGTTTATCAATCCACTTTTATTTTACCATCTTTATTACACCAATTTAGCTAAACTAGTCGAATACTTTACAATAACATTAACACAAATATAAAATATTAAATAACTAAAATATTTAATATAAAAAAAGTTGTAACGACACAACTAGTCGTTTTGAGCATTTGCATTATGTCAGCTGTTTAAAGTCTTGATAGCTTCATATGATGTATTATGACTTGTGTGAATCGTCGATTTGGTTTTCAGGAGTTTCAGGATTTATTTGGAAGAATGATTCTCAACTAGGAAGCTTTAAGTTGGAAGAGTTGACCAAGTTTGACTTTTATATATTTGACCTCGGATCGGAGTTTTGACGATTTTGTTAGGTTCGGATAGTGATTTTGGTTTTGGTCATATGCCCAAATCTGTATTTGGATGTTTCTAGAAGGTTTCGACACTAATTGGCGAAAGTTGGCAATTTAAAGGTTTATAATGTTCATAAGTTTGACCGGGAGTTGACTCAGATAGTATCAGATTTGGATTGTGATTTCAGGAATTGAAGTTATTCCATTTGGGACTTGTGTGCAAAATTTGAGGTCATTCTGGGTTGGTTTGATATGGTTCAACACGAATTTTGGAAGTTGAAAGTTCATTAAGTTCGATTTGAGGTGCGATTCGTGGTTTTGATGTTGTTATGGGTGATTTGAGGCCTCGAGTAGGTCCGTATTATGTTTTGGGACTTGTTGGTATGTTCGGACGGGGTCCGAGGAGCTCGGGTTAGTTTCGTATTGATTTCAGACCATTTACTTTCATTTTGAACAACTGGTTTTCTAATGTCTCAAATGGTCTTCGCGAACGCGATATTGTGGACGCGATCGCGATGTGTAATCTGGAGCTAGGTAATTTCTTCATCGCGTTCGCGGACTTGCTGTCGCGTTTGCGTATCTCTGTGAGAATTGGTCTTTGTGGTCGTAGTGAATCAACGTGTTCGCATAGAATCGCGAAAGAGAGCTGGTAACTGATGGATCCTTAATCGCGTTCGCGTATGTCATGTCGCGTTCTCGAAGCTTTGGTCTACATTGGCATCGCGTTCACGTGGCGCGTAAGGCACTTTTTTGGGAAGTAGAGTTTGTTCTTCGCGATCGCAAAGGAAATCTTGTGATAGCAATGGGTATGACTATTCAGTGAATTATAAGTACTCTATTTTTGAAGGTTTCAGACATTTTAGCATATTTTGAGCTATGGAGCTCGGATTGAGGCGATCTTCACCACATGGATTGGGGTAAGTATTTTATACTTGGTATTGATTTTATTCCGTGATTTCATTTTTGTTTTTGGCATTTGATTGATGATTTCAAAAGACAAATTGAGGATTTTTGTCTGAATTTCCTTAAAGTTATTTTTTTGAGTTTTGAACATCGATTTGGAGTTGGATTTGAGTGAAATTAGTATGGTTGGATTTGTAATTGAATGAGTTGTCGGATTTTGTGAGTTTTATCGGGTTCTGAGGTACAGGCTGGGGTTTGACTTTTGGTTGACTTTGGGCTTTTGATTAAAGATTTAACCTTTATTGATTAGGTTTGTTTCTTTTGGTATTATTTGATGTTTTTGAGTTGCTTTTGGATAGTTTCAAGCTGTGCAGAGATCGATACACACAGGATGGCATTTCTAGAGTATTGTTTGGCTTGCTCGGTAATGGATTTGGCTTGTTCGAGGTAAGTAACATATCTAAACTTGGATTTGAGGGTATTTAACCCTGGGAACTATGTTATAAGTGATGTATTGAGGGGACGCACATGCTAGGTGACGAGCGTGTGGGCTTTCACCAGGAAACTCATGATTCTAGTTGATTATTAAACTATAACCGGACTTGATTTGCTGTTATATCATGTTACATCCATGCTCTCCCTACTTTTTAATCATATGAGCTGTGAATCATGTTAGAAATCATATTTAGGCTATGTGCTTATTTGGTTGAGACCTAATGAGGCTTTTTCTGTTGTTTTGAGTTATCTGCTCAAACTGTAGTTATATACTGAGTCATGATTCTTCATTTGCATATCATATCTCAATCTCCGTTCATCATTCACTGTTACATCACATGTTATCATTATTTTAAGCTGAGTGGTACGAGATTGTGAGCCTTTGAGACTTGAGAGATTGATAACCGAGGTGGGCCTGAGAGCCATGTTATGAGTGTTATTATGGGATTGGGTTGCACGTTGTAGCAAGCCTTGTTGTCTATTTATTGGATCGGGCTGCATGCCGCAGCAGGCCTTATTGGCTCATTTATGGGATCGGGCTGCACGCTACAACAGACTTTATTGACTTATTATAGGATCGGGCTACACACTGCAGCAGGTCATGTAGGCTTTATATTAGCGCCTGGGCAGGATCCACTCCTCCGGAGTCTGACATACTAGTAGTGAGGGCAGGTACCGTACAATGCTGAGTGATTGTGTGTGATGAGTAAGAGTTTGAGACAGGCAGATTGAGTACTCTAAGAGTGTGAGCACCTGTGATCATCACTGTGATGCATTATATTTGACATGCATACTTGGCATGAAGGCATAAAGATGCATTTTTCTTATGCTATACGGTGTTGTGACATTCATAATCTGACATGTACATTTGACTTGTAGGCATTGAGATGTACATTCCTCATGTTAGAAAGTATATGATAATTGATGACTTGACATGCATATTGACATATAAGTATAGAGATGTACTTTCCTCATGTTATCTGTGAATGAAATATCTTATCTATTGTTGAAAGTTTGGGAAAAATCACAGTTTTCTGATATACCCTCCTATTTTTGGTGATTTCGGGGAAAACTTTGGGTTTTACTGTTATACCTAAAAAGCATGCCTACTTTCCGTAATTGTGAACGAGTTGAGCATAATATCTTTGAGTTAGTACTTGTACTATTTTTGTTTTATTGTTACGCGTTATTCTTGACTACTAGTGTTAACTCTGAGCGTTTATGACCTCGTCACTGCTTTCAACCTAAGGTTAGTTTGTTACTTATTGAGTATATGGAGTTAGTTGTACTCATACTACACTTCTGTACCTTGCGTGCAGATCTTGGAGCTGATATTTTTTTTGTATGGCGAGCTGGCATCGAAGATGTACTTGCGTTCCGGTTATAGCTACCTCTTATTCTAGGTAGCATTAGATTTAGAAATCTATTTATGTTGATCTCGAACAGATGATGTATTTATTTCATACTAGCTTTGTAAACTCTAAGTCTTAGAAACTCATAATTTGTACTACCAATCTTTTGGATTTTTTTATAAAAGTTCAGTTATTTCATCATTTATTTTCTCAATAAATCTCATTTTGAATTAGATTATTGTTAATTTGCTTAACCTAGCAGGTTGGGTTAGGTGTCATCGCGACTAATTGGATTTTTGGGTCGTGACAAGTTGGTATCAGAGCTCTAGGTTTATAGGTTCCACGAGCCATGAGCAAGTGTCTAGTAGAGTCTTGCTGGTAGGTATGATGACGCCCATTCCTATCTTCAAGAGGCTACTGGGCATTTAGGATAAACATCCCATCTTTCTTTCCTTATCATGCGGGATTGATTCAACTTGAAGCGTATCTCTTTGAATTCTTTATGCTCACCCGTATGTTATGTAAGTGCTTGGTATTGGCCGTGCACCGACGACTTGTCATTCCATGGATAGGGTGCGAGACATGCTTTTTGTGTTTTGGGTGATAGGCCAGTCTGGAGGACTTGAGGCCAGGTTTTGACTGTAGTTTGGGTTCGGTGGTTCTAGTTGTGTGAGCATGTGCTTTTGAACTTATATGTCTGGTAGTGTCTCTAGGAGCGGGACTTACGGCTTGGTGAGTGGTTGGATAGCTATGTGATGAGTATGACGTGATTGCGGTATGCATTCAGATGGTTTGGATGCGGCGAAAAGAGTTTGCTTGAGATATGGAAAGGACTAATGTATGCTTGTATTCTGTCTTGATATGTTGTACAGTCTCGAGTTATGATCATGTTGAGGGATCTTTGATGTTGATTATTTGTGGAATGAAGTAGATTCCCACGTCTTGTTGATGAGTTCAGACTTAGAAAGATTTAGTGATTGCGTAATAGTTGTGGCTGTGAAAGGGTATAGAGAGATGTCAATTTGAGGCTAGGCAGGTGGGTTATCACCTGTAGAGTAATCTACGAAAGTGTGATCCTTATGATGTTGTATGGAGAGTTTCTTTCTACTAATAGGTTATATGTGTTGCGATTTGAGTTTGGATCGGTTGTGAAAGTTGACCAGACTCACGAGGATGAATGCGAGCTTAGCAGATGATTTGAGGCATTTTATGGGTTGTGTTACAGGAGCTTGTGAAGGAATTAGTTCAATCTCACTGCGGGATTATGGCAGTAATAGAATATGGGTATTGTGAGTTATCAGATGTTTTATTCTATGGCTTTGAGCCGAGTGGGGGTGTCTACCATCAGTGATTTGATTGCATGGTTATGTGTTGTATTGGTTTCGGCCTGAGGCATACTTGTAGATCTGTTATGACTTGCAGAGGTTGGTTTTAAGGATGACTTGATTAAGAAATTTCTAGATGCATGATGTATTATACCTTATGGATATATGGAAGTCTTAAAAATGGTCTAGGGTTGCTGTTCGTAATAGACGTCATGTACCAAGAAAAAGGATTCACTCGGTTGCTTAGAGGTGTGGATTACTTCTTTGGGTGTTATTATGCCAATGGGGTACAGGTTGTTTGGCCCGTTTGTGCGGTGCAATTGAGATTTGAGCAGAGTGGAGGACTCTCGAAAAGGTTCTATGGATTCAAGATATATATGTGGCAATTGAGAATTTTTCCGAATTTGTATATGGCTAGGATCTAGGATTTAGATTGGATTGTTCTGGGATTCTGTATCATTATGGATTCTATATTTCAGTATCCGAACGGAAAAAGGAACAACTTTAAATTCACAGAAGGTCTCCTCAGAATGGGTGTCTTGATTGTGGTACTTTTGGGGTGCTTAAGAGGGAATACAACGGCTTATAGGCTTTAGGACGACGTGGTTTTCTGCTAGAATCTATTGTGGTGAGCTCTGGGTAAGGATCATGGTGTACTGGCAAGGAGAAGTGTTAACTTGAAGGCAATTTGCGGAAGGAACTCGGAGAAATAGGACAACTTGGTGGTAGATCAGATCAGCATGGTAATGGGTATGATCAGTTCTTTTGGTTCTTTATGAAGGGGTGAATCTCTGCATGTGTTTTGTGGCAACGCTCTTAGGCTTGGAGACCTGTGTGACTTGGTTGGTTTCGAGGAATTCAGTTCTGATGGTTTGGTTATGTGCAAATGGGTCCCGTAGAGTTCTCGATGATTTCTACCATGGCTCGTAGAGTACTATTCTTCCAATGACTGTTTCCACTCACTATTAGTGCGAATTGGATGTAGATTAATTTTTGGCGCCGTTGCTGGGAAGTTTTAACGGTGTTAGCTATATATTTGAGTGTTTTTTTGAAATATCTTCTTTCCCTTCCGTGTTATTAACTTGTTGAAGAAATCATAGGTACAAAATAGCGAACAATGAGCTTGGAAATATGCCATTGGAGGAATTGGACGACAAGGAGGAACAGATCGATGAGGTACCTCAAGTGCCACAACCGAATCGCCGAGGCCGGGGTCAACAAGACAATGTACCCGTACCACCCCCATCTCCACCACAAGCGACACAATACCGGATATTGCCCAATGAAGATTATGCCATTGCAATAATCCCCCCTCGTATTAGGGCGGGCAACTTTCAAATTACCAATGTGATGCCCACTTTGCTAGAGCAACGAGTCTTTTTCACAGGTGCGTTATCAAAGTACCCATAACATTTGAAGGGCTTTGTAGATACGTGTTGGGGGAGCAAGCAAACTAATATTTTCGAGGATGCTTTGAGGCTAAGGCTTTTTCCTTTCTCTCTATGGGGTAAAGCTTTAGATTGGTTGGAACACTTGCCTAATCATTCAATACATACTTGAGATGAATTGACAACAAAGTTTACTGCTAAATTTTTCTCTCCCGGGCATATGACTACTCTTAGGGATGAAATATTGGCTTTCAAGCAAGAGCACAATGAACCTTTGTATGGGATTTGGGAGAGGTGTCGGACAATGGTAATGGAGTGCTTGAACAATTATATGACCAATAACATGATCCAACAAACTTTCTATCGTGGTATTAATATTACAAACCAATGTGTGGTCAGTCAATTGGCCGGTGGCAACTTTATGACAAATCTCTGTAACGACCTGGCTAGTCGTTTTGAGTATTTTAGACTCGTTCCACTATTTATTGCATCCTCTATGTTATATTGTAGTTATGTGACTTGCCGGGGCAGTTGGTTTTGATTTAGGGTGAGTTTTGGAGTGAAATGTGACACTTAGTCCTAAAGTTGGAAGCTTAAGTTGAAAGAGCTGACTGGAGTTTGACTTTTGTGTAGACGACTCCGAAATGGAGTTTTAACAGTTCTGATAGCTTCGTATGATGATTTTGGACATAGGAGCGTGTTCGGATATTGATTTGGAGGTTCGTAGGTCATTTTGGCTTGAATTGGCGAAAGTTAGAAAGTTAAATATTTGGAAGGTTGAGAAGTTTGACCGGGAGTTAACTTTATTGATATCGGAGTCGGATTCCGATTCGGGGAGTTGGATTAGGTTATGGTGTGTCATTTATGACTTGTGTGCAAAATTTGAGGTCAATCAGAGTTGGTTTGGTATGAATAGGTTTGAAATGGGTTGCGATTTGTAGAATCGATGTTGTTTGATGTGGTTTTAGGCCTCGAGTAGGTCCACTATGTGGTTCGGAACTTGTTGGTATATTTGGACAGGGTCCCGGGGGCCCTGGGAGTGAATCAAATTGAAATCAGAATTATTTTTGGACTTAGATGATTGCTGAAGCTGCTGAAGTTCTGGTGTCATCGCACCTGCGATGGGCTTGCCGCAAATGCGGACACGCAGGAGTGAGAGGGCCATCACAGAAGCGAAGTTCTAGTGGGCTTGGTTGTGACTGCAGATGCGAGGAGATTTTTGCATCTGCGAGCCTATAAGTGTGGAGGAACTGGTCACATATGTAGATTGGGCCAGTTTGGCCTGGGGTTGCAGAATCGGACACTGTCTGCAGGAGCGTGTGCGCAGAAGCGCTCCTTGTTGACAAGAGCGGAAGCATAAATTTGCAGTTTTATCCGCATAAAAGCGGATCTGCCAGTGCTTAAGTGAAAGGCGCATCTGTGATGGAATTACCGCAGGTATGGAGTCGCAGAAGCGACTGTTGGTCCACAGAAGCGAAACCACTGGGTAGAAAAGGGATAGATCAAGGGTTTGTTTCTATTTTGAGTTAGAGAGCTCAGTTTTAGGCAATTTTGAGAAGATTTTCAAGGATTTGATTGGGGTAAGTGACTCTAACTTGGATTTGACTATTATACATGAGCCTATCATTGTTTTAATCATTTAATTAGTGTTTTGAGTTGGGAAAATTAGAAATTTTTTTGAAAACTTCATAAGCTATATTTTGAGGATTTGAAAGGCGATTTGAGGTTGGAATTCAATAAGTTTAGTGTGGTTGGACTCGCTATTGAATGTGTATTCGGATTTTGTAAGTTTGGTCGGGTTCTAAGACGCGAGCCCGGGGTTGACCTTTTGAGTTGACTTTTTTTTTGTTAAAAAATGCAACTTTATTATCCAGAATAGTTTCCTATGGTTTGCATTTATGGTATAAAGTTATTTTGGCTAGATTCGAGCTATTCGGAGTTGGATATTCGCGGAAAAGTCTTACTAGAGGATTGAGTTACCGTGTTCGATGTAAGTATCTTGCCTAATTTTGTGTGGGTGAATTACCCCTTAGGATTGGAGTTGTTTTGTGTCATTTGTGGTACGTGAAAGCCTTATACGCAAGGTGATGAGTGGGTACACAGGCTGTATGTGGGAATTGGCTGGTTTTAGCTATGTAGATTATTTCCTGCCTTTAATCAAATTGTCATAACATGTCATATCTATCAACGTTAATCCATCCTTACATTCTTTATTTGAAACTGTTAATACTTGCCCCATCTCTTACTTGTTAATTGACCTTACGTGCTTCGTTGAAGTAACTGTTTCCTTATTGCCTTATTAATTATTTGACTGACGAGTTACTTTACTTGAAGTTGTTATCTCTGGGAATATCTATTTGTTGAGTTTGGTGTTGAAGTTGTTAAAGTCGTGACCACATTGAGGCAAAGTTGTAAATTGTTGAAATACCATTCTTGTTGAACTATTTACTTTTAGTTGCTATTATTGAGACTCTCGTACACATTCTAGTTGAGCCATGGGCTATTTATTGTGGAAACATTGTTATTGCTGATTCTTTTGGCAGATTGTGGTATTTGGGAAGTTGAGATGCAAGTTGTGATATGTTGTGATATTGATACGCATGCAGTGGTATAAGGATAAGGGTTGAAGCGCATGCGGCGAGATAAGGTGGGCTTGATACGCATGTCGCTAGTAAGGGAACTACTTGAAGCAACACGGTGTGACAAGGTGGGCTAAAATGTGATTAGCTATTTCGGAAAAAATAATTTTCAAAAACTAAATGTAAGGCTCCCGCGGTGATATAAGGAAAGATTGTGATTGTGATTGTGAAATGAGATACGAGGCGGTATCTCAGACGTGATTCTTGTTGTTATCTTTTATTTGCATCATTGTGTTGCTCCGCATCGTTACTTTGGTGTTCTTTTTATGTGTTCCTCCCTTGGTGCCTTTATTGCCTTAATTTCAGTGTAGCTATCTTGTTGTATTTCCTCATCTTATCATTTCCTTGTTCCATTATTACACTGTACCATACCTGTTCAGCTTCGTTATTTATCCCAGTAAGTGTCTTGGCCTGACCTTGTCACTACTCAACTGAGGTTAGGCTTGATATTTATTGGGTACCATTGTGGTGTACACATACTGCGCTTCTGCACATCTTTTTGTGCAGATCCGGGTACCTTTTACCAGGCAAGGCACCAGTGAGTTGAGCTTTCGGATCGGAGACTTCAAGGTATACCTGCCGGCGTTCGTAGTCCTCGGAGTCACCCTCTGTCCTTTGTTTTCTCTTGCATACTCTTCATATAGATAGTGATGTATTAGAGATACTTCAGTTACTTGTGTAGAGCTTATGACTCAATCTTACCGGATTTTGAGAGTATTGTCAGTTGTGTTGTGGAATTATTTTATGATAGCTGGTTGGTTTATATTGAAGTTTTTTATTTATTATTTCTGCTATTTCTTCATGTATGCTAGGCTTACCTAGTCTTAGAGATTATGTGCCATCAGGACATCCTACGGAGGGAGATTGGGGTTGTGACAACCTTATGCGGAGGCATGTGAGATTCTTGATGAGATGGAGGAAGCGTCATCGGCTTGGCAATCCCGAGCTAATGTTCCACAAGGTGATCCCAACATGATTCATCCCTACAAAGAGTTGCAAGACCATGGGCAAGCCATTGTCGAATTGACAACAACAATGACTCAACTAGGAAAAGACCAACTTAATCAAGTGAAAGCTCCTAAATAAGTTCATGCTATGGACAGAGTAAATGTGTTGGTGAACAAGAAGAGAACCAAGGGTCCACAAATGCAAACCTAAGTGGAGAATTATATTCAAGATGATGGTGGTTTGATCAAGATGATTCTTATCATAAGCAAGAAAAGGAGGTGCAATATGTGAACAATTTTCTAAGGCAAAGGAACAACTTCTAAGGCTCCAATCAACAACAATGGCAGCCACAAAATAATCAAGGGAATTGGCATAACAATAACAATCAAGGAAATTGGGGAGGCAACAATCAAGGATGTTGGGAAAACAATTAAGGAAATCGGGGTCGGGTTTTCGAAGGCCCCCAATGTATCAACAACCGAGTAACCCACCTCATTATCCTTCCCATGGTTCAAGTTCTTCAAACAATAAGATGGGCCGTATTGAGAATTGTTTAAGCAAATGATGAAAAGAATGCCGATTCGGATGCCCAACTTGCCTCGCATAACACATTAATCCGTAATCTAGAAGTTCAAATGGGGAAAATCTCTCAAGCTCTTAATTCTCGTCCTAAGGGTGCTACCAAGTGACACTTTGGTGAATCCAAAGGGTGGTAACAACACGGAGCATGCTATGGCGGTTATCATAAGAAGTAGAAGAGGTGGGACTGCACCAAACTCAAGTGAAAGGCGACTTGTGGATGATGATCAGGTGGTACATGAGGAGGAAATCCCAATCAATGTTGTTCAAGCAAATGATGAGGTTAGGATTGACATTGATGGTAGTATCGAAGAGACTCAAGAGGAGGTGAATTTGTCTAGGAAGCACATCATTGACATACCGGAGCCGTTAGTGCAAAAGGCTAACGAACCATTGGCTAAGCTTCCACCTCCCTATCCTCAAAGACTTGCCAAGAAAAATGGCGAGAATCAATTCAAGAAGTTTATTCAAATGATGAAGAGTCTCTCTATTAATGTGCTATTGGTAGAAGCTTTGGATCAAACGCTCTGTTATGTAAAGTTTATGAAAGATCTTGTGACCAAGAAATGGTTAATGAATTTTGAAACCGTCAAGGTCACTCATCAAGTGAGTGCAATTATTCATTCTATGGCTCCTAAGTTGGAGGATCCCAGTGCTTTCATGATTCCTTGTACAATTGGGAGTGCCGAGTTTGTTAAAGCTCTTTGTAATCTTGGGGTGAGTATCAATTTGATGCCCTATTCGATTTTCAAAACTTTAGGAATTAGGCAACCAAGACCCATATCTATGAGGTTAAAAATGGTCAATCATACCATGAAGAGGCCGTTGGGAGTGATTGAGGATGTTTTGGTCCTAGTTGATAAGTTCATTCTTACGACAAACTTTGGTATTCTAGATTGTGAAGTTGATTATGGAGTTCCTATCATTCTTGGGAAACCTTTCCTTGCTACAGGTAAGGCGCTTTGTGATGTGAAAGCCGGAGAACTCACTTTTCGAGTTGGTGATGAACAAGTGGTATTCCATGTGTGTAAGTCTATGTGGCAACCAAATAGCAATTAGGTGTGTTCTTTGGTAGATTTAGTGAACGATGTTATTGTTGAGGATACAAGTGCTACAATCAATGTTGGTGATGTGTTGGAAGTCGTGTTGCTCAATTTTGATGATGATGAGATGGGTTTCATAGAATGTGTGAATTCTTTGCAAGGAATAGGGTCGTACAAATATGCACCCCAAACATTATCTTTTGGATCTTGAGAATAAGAAGACTTCTCCTACAAAGTCTTCTATTGAAGAGCCACCTACTTTGGATTTGAAGCCATTACCTCCATACCTTCGATATGAATTTCTTGGCTCTTGTTCTACTTTATCGATTATTATTTCCTCTTGTTTGACTAACGTGCAGGTTGATTCCACATTGGTGGTGTTGCAAAAGAGGAAGAAGGTTATCGGGTGGACTTTGGCAGATATTCGGGATATAAGCCCCGCATTTTGTATGCATAAGATCAAGTTGGAGGATGGTGATAAACCATCCATTGAACATTAAAGAACACTCAATGAGGCTATGCAAGAAGTGTTCAAGAAGGATATTATCAAGTGGCTAGATGCCGGGGTTGTCTATCCCATCTCCGATAGTCCATGGACCTCTCGAGTTCAATGTGTCCCAAAGAAGGGGCCGCATGACGGTTATTACCAATGATAAGAATTAGTTGATTGCTACAAGCGCAGTGACCGTTTGGAGGGTTTGTATGGATTATCGTAAGCTCAACAAAGTCACAAGGAAGGATCACTTTCCACTTCCTTTGTTAGACCAAATGCTCGATAGATTGGCGGGCCGTGCTTTCTATTGTTCTCTTTATGGTTACTCGGGCTACAACCAATTCTTATTGCTCCGGAAGATCAAGAGAAAACAGACTTTACAAAGTTTTTCATGCGGTTTACTGCGCTAGTAAGACCATGAACAATGCCCAAGTCAATTACACTGTTATGGAGAAAGAACTCCTTGCTATTGGGTTTGCAATTTAGAAGTTTCGGCCGTACTTGATGGCTGCCAAAGTTATTGTCCACATGGATCATGCGGCTTTTTGCTGTCTTATGAGCAAAAAGGATTCTAAAGCTCAGTTGAGGAGATGGGTACTCTTGTTGCAAGAATTTGATATTGATATTCAAGATAGAAAAGATAGTGAAAACCAAGTGCCAGACCACTAGTCTCGTTGGAGGATGAGGGGCGGTCACATGATGGCCTTGAAATCAATGACTCCTTCCCCGATAAGCAACCTTTAGCAATTTCAAAGAAAAAGGTGTCGTGGTTTGCGGATTTGGAAAGTTTTCTTGTGAGTGAAATAATTCCAGATGAATTCTCTTCAAACCAAAGGAAGAAGCTTAAAAGAGATTCTCAAAATTATTATTGGGATGAACCATATCTTTTTCGGATTTGTACGGATGAGGTGATTAGCAGGTGCGTTTCGGAAGAAGAGGAAGGCGATATTCTTGGCACTTGTCATTCTTCACCATATGGTGGCCATCATCGTGGAGCAAGAACGGCGGCCAAAGTTCTTAGTTGTGGTTTCTATTTCCCTACTCTTTACAAGGATGCAAGTGACTTAGTGAAAATATGTGATGAATGTCAACGGGCCAGTGGAATCACAAAATGAGATGCCTCTCACAACTATCTTGGAGATTGATATTTTTGATGTTTGGGGCATTGAATTTATGGTCCATTTTGTGAGTTCTTGTGGAAACACTTACATCTTGGTCGCAGTGGATTATGTATCCAAATGGGTTGAGGCTGTCGCTTTACCCAACAATGAGGTGATAAGTGTAGTGGCTTTCTTGAAGAAGAATAATTTTTACAAGATTTGGTTCTCCATGTGCCATCATAAGTGATGGAGGGTCAAACTTTTGCAACAAGGCTTTTGACACTTTACTTAGCAAGTATGGTGTTAATACCAAGGTCATGTCTCACTATCATCGACAAGCTAGTGGTCAAGAGGAAGTCTCCAACTGGGAGATAAAGAGTATCTTGTCTAAAACGGTGAATGCAAATCGGACGGATTGGTCCAAGAAGCTTGATGATGCGTAATGGGCTTACATGAAGGCTTACAAAATACCTATCAGAATGTCTCCATACCGGTTAGTGTTTGAGAAAGCTTTTCATCTTCCTGTGGAACTAGAGCACAAGGCAATGTGGGCTTTAAAGAAATTCAAACTTGATTGGGATGTAGACGATAACTTGCAAGTTGCACACTTAAATGAGTTGGATGAGTTCCGGTACCATGCATACGAGAGTTCATCCTTGTATAGAGAAAGATGAACTATCTTCATGACAAATACATCTGGAACGGAGACTTCAAGGACGGTGACCTTGTATTGTTGTTTAACTCAAGGTTGAGGATGTTTACTTGAAGCTCAAGTCCAAGTGCAGCGATCCGTTTGAAATTGTTGGAGTGACACCATTCGGTGCATTGGATTTAAAGAACAAGAACAATGAAATATTATGAGTCAATGGTCACAGGGTGAAGCAGTACTTGGGTAAAGTTGGAGAGAGTCTTCACTTGAGGATGCTTAGACATTTTGTCGTGCCATGAAGTTAAATCAGGCGCTTCTTGGGAGGCAACTCAAGTTCTTTTCCTTTTTCTTTTGTAGTTAGGTGTTATTTGTTGTTTTAAACTTGATTTGAAGTGTGCTATAGGGTTGAGTATTACATGAAAGAAGGGTGAACAAAATAGCGGAGTGTAGAAGAAAATGCGCACCACACATTTTAATTATGCAGCTGCAAAAATAGTTGTGGCACAAATGAAGAGCTTGTACGACCGCAAATTTCACCTGTTGACCGAACTTCTAGAAGATCAACAAGAAGTCAAATTACAAACTCTCTGAAGTTTATCCCTGTCAGTGCAGGGCTAATCTGCGACCGCAAGAGGAATTGTGCGACTGCACTCGAAAATGTGCGGACCGCACATGAGGAACAAACAATTACTGCCTAGGTGAAGGAGTGCAGACCACACTTGGATTTGTGCAGCCTCACTTGGCCTCTTACCCTCTTAATAACTTTGAGTATAAATAGGAGTTTTGCATCCATTTTATACTTTTCACCATCCTTAGGATAACTGTTACTCTAGAAGCTTACTGACAAATTTTTATTGTCAAACACACACACCCTTCTGTGCTCACATGATCTAGTACACTCGCTTCATCTGGTATGCTTCACTACATATTAATCTTCAATTTGACGACGTATAGGTACTCGTCACCTTGCGCATACATCATTACACATGAAATTTACATAACAAATAATTTAAGGGTTCTATTCCCTCAAGTCAAGGTTAACCACGACACTTACCTTGTTTTGCAATTTCAAGTGATCGCTCGACCATATTTTTTTCCTTTCGAATTAGTCTCCAAACCAATCAAACCTATTAGATTATTTACCAACAATTAAATTTGAGCTTTAGAAATTATTTGCAATTCGAAACAGACTTAATTTAAGTCATTTACAGAATAGTCAACCAAAAGTCAACGTGGGATCCACTTTTCGAAACCCGACGAAACAATTACGGAATCTCCCGACACCCGTTCCAGTACGAGTTCAATCATACTAAAATTATCGAATTCCGGCATCAGATTGTCTTTCAAATCCTAAATTTTTGTTTTTGGAAAGGTTTACAAAAAATCCAATTTCTTCCATCCAAATCCGAAATAAACAATGAATATAGACATGGATTTATGATATACCATCAATATATGATAAGGAACGCTTACCCAGTCCGAAGTCGTGAAAGACTCCTTCAAATCGCCCAAAAATCGTGGTTTTAAAACTCAAACAAAAATGGCAAAATGACTGATATTCGATCCCTTATGTTTCTGTCAATTTTTCGCTTCTGCAACGAAATGGTCGCATCTGCGGCGTCGTTTCTATGATGCCAAATGCGCATCAGCGCTGCCTTCCGCTTCTGTGAACGCAAAGTCCGCTTCTGCTGACTCGCATAAGCATCCAGTTTTCCGCTTCTGCGACTTCTTGCGCAGCTCCTCTGCTTCCACTTCTGCGACGGATGTCACGCTTCTGTGGCCAAGGCTTCGCAGAAGCGAACACACTAGAAGCAACAAATTCCTGAATTTGCTTATGTCCAAAATTTGATCCGATTTCGATCTGAATCACATTGAGGTACTCGGGACCTCGTCCAAAAATACCAAAAAGTCCTGTAACATAATACATACTTGCTCGGAATCTCAAATCACGTCAAACAACGTCGAAATTACAATTCACACCTCGATTCTTTTCAATTTATAAAACTCGTGCCGAAACGTATTAAATGAATTCGGAATGACTTCAAATTTGGCGCGCAAGTTATAAATGACATAACAGAGCTATTCCAATTTCCAGAATCAAGTTCTGACCCTGATATCGATAACGTCAAATTCGCTGTCAAACTTTGGGATCTTTAAGCTTTCAAACTTCCAATTTTCAACAAATGATGATAGCTCAAGCTAGGGACCTCCAAATTAAATTCAGAGCATACGCCCAAGTCCTAAATCACGATACGGACCTTACGGAACTGTCAAAATACTGATCCGGGTCCATTTGCTCAAAACGTTGACCGAAGTCAATTCAAATGAGTTTTTGAAGAACTATTTCATATTTTTATCAATTTTTCACATAAAAACTTTTCGTAAAAATGTACAGACTGTGCACGCAAGTCGAGAAAAGATGAATGGTGTTATTTGAGATTTCAGAACACAGAAATAATTATTAAATTTAATGATGACCTATTGGGTCATCACAATCTTCCACCGTGATTTTCACGTCCTCATTTTTCATTCCTAACACAGAATATTGTAGCTATCTTGTTATTTCCCTTATTTCTACCCATAAGTTATTAGAGGTTCACGTTATAATCAGTATTTATCAAGTGAAGCATAAAAGAGGGAAAAGACATTAAAGGCTTGGTTTGTTCTTTAAGCATCATTGTAATTTATAATATCAGCTAGCCTAATTAATACATATATATCTACCAAATCATATAAAGTCGTGCACAAATATTAATAGTAATTTCTATCCACCTACAAACTATACAAAGTGATAACGATCTTTAACACTCCCAATCATATATAACAAAAACTATACCTCAATCCCATAAATGTTGTGGTGGATTATATATGTCTCCACTTCTCCATATAAGCTCAGTTCATGTCACCAGCACATGGCTATTCAAAGAATAACTAAGAATTCCATCAGCCCTGATACAATGTATGATCCTGCAATCTGATTGTCGATAGCAGACCCCTCCCCACTTAGTTCGAAGCCATAGAACACTTCGTCGGTAATCCATAGTACCATATCTTCATAGCTGCCCCGATCCTGCACTGCAAATTAACTGAATACTTTATAAGCTCAGGTAATACTGGTCATAGAACACTTCGAAGACTCTGTAAAGCACACACCTTTCCTTGTAATAGTCAATCAAACTTCCCCCCAAATGCTCTGAAATGATAATATATGCATTCCACTGAATGGAAACCTCATACAAAACTCAAGATCAAAACTCATCATGTAGGAGATAACCCCCCGATTGTGCTCCAATCAACACCTTACCATGAACCCACCATAATCACAATAATCAGGCCACTAGCCAGTCTTCCCAAGTTTGTGCTTACAAACCATATACAAGAATCCGCTTCGTACCATAAATGAATGATTGTAAGATCTATCATTGTATCTGCTCCCAAGAGTAAACAACACATCACGACAATAATCAAACATCCATAGCCCTTCGTACTCCATCCGCAGAATCACAAACCGTCGACACATAGTTGATACCGAATGCGCAACATCACATACGAGTGAATAAGAAAAAATCAAAGATATAGGCGCCAAGCTGAAACAAAGTCGCACGATGAGAAAAGAAAGAAGGAAAGTTTCTTAGATGTCCCTTAGACTAACGAAGATAGGTGTGGACGTTATCACACTGATCCACAAGGATTTACTAGACACTTTCTTATGACTAATACAACCTATGAATCTAGTGCTCTGATACCAACTTGTCACGATCCAAAACTCAACTAGTCGTGATGGCACCTAACCCAACCTGTTAGGTAAGCTCACTAATAGTCAACACAGTTCAATAAAATAAAAGTGATCAACAAATGATATAACTGAATTGCATACAATAATCCAAGGATTGGTAGCACAAATCATGAGCTTCTAAGATACAAAATTTACAAATCTGGTATGCAAATACATCATCTGTTTGGAATATACATAAACAAATTTGCAAATCTAAAGCTACCAAGGACAAGTGACAACTATAAGAGGAACACATGTATTTCTTCAATGCCAGATCACGTCTTACACAGTCAGCTCCATGATCTGCGTGTACAGAAGTGTAGTATGAGTACAACCGACCGCATGTACCTAGTAAGTATCTTGACTAGCCTCGGTGAAGTAGTGACAAGGCTTTTTAGTTAAAAGATTCTCACTGATATAACCTGTGCAGTAGAATTTGCAATAGGAACAATACTAACACATAACAAAGAAGGGTACGGGAATAAATACGTGAAACAGTAAATGATTACAGGAAGAAATTATGGTTAAGTGAATCCAAAACTTTCATACTGTGAGAAATGTACTCGAGATATCAAATCAAGTGGTACGACAACACCCTTTGTGCATTTATCTCATCCTCACCAAATATACGTATAACAGTACCAACCAGGTGAAAGAAATGCCAATAACAATAATGACAAAGTGAGAAATACATAGGTAACCATAACGAACAAAGCAGTACATATGGACAACAGTAACGGACTAGGTGGGAGGCATAAAAGTAATGATAGCAACTAAGACAGGAGAACATAAATTTCACTAACTAACATGGTGGAAGGTTTATATGAAAGTGCAACAAATGAGAAATGGCATCGATGTAGATACATCAAACAAGAAGAAAAGCATGATCTTTATAAACTAAACAAAATAGAAGGCATGGGTCACTAACATGGTAAAAAGTTTATAGGAAGGTGCAACAAATGATAATTGGCATAAATATAGATATAACAAACAAGAAGGAAAGCATGATCTTGATAAGCTAAACAGATAGAAGGCATGGGTATATAGCAACAATATAGGTAGAGGGCAGAGTCAGAACAACAACGACAAGTCACTTGTAAAAGATAGGTGCAACAATAACAACTCAAGATAAAGACATAAATGTATACTCAAGGAAAATACATCACAATATAACGCATGTCTCTCATCTCTCCTGTAAGGAAGCAGTCTCCATGCGATGAACACATGATAATACAAAACAATAAGTATGGCATCACCTTTCGTGCTTTATTCTCGTCCTCACATGACAGTGTAAATAAAATGGCACGGCATCACCCTTCGTGCTTCACACTCTTCCTCGCATGATAATGTATAAGCAATAAAACGACATCACCCTTCGTGCTTTTACACTCTTTCTCACCAAGAATATGTATATCAATAACAATCAAGATAGGAAACATGAATAACATCAAGAAGAGTGATTAAGTAGATACTCCAAATAGACATCAATCACAACTTTCAAGCCAATAATAATTCAATGAACGTCAAGAATCTTATTACTCAAGTATCTCAACAAATCTCAAAAGTAATTTTCAACTCAAATATGAAATCCAATTATTTCAGGAATAGTGGTTGTAGCGATATATTTGTGATTAAGTATAGTGATGACCGAATTTAGCACATCAATAGTTTCACAAATGGTCCATCAAATTTTTGTCAAGTTATAATAAGCTAAATCATGGTTTCTATCATTTAACTTTATATACATATTAATCTAGAAGTAAAATAAAATATGAAGCAAGAAGGTCACTATATTCCAACCGTAATGACCCGGACAGTTATTTTTAGTATTATAGCCCCATTTTCCCCATTTATTGCTTATTATGTGCTCATTTATTATTATGTGACTTGCTGGAGTGGTCGGTTTGGTTACAGAATTGTTTCGGAATGAGTGGGACACTTAGTCCCAAAGTTGGAAGCTTAAGTTGAAAGAGTTGACCGGAAGTTGACTTATGTGTAAATGACTCCAGAATGGAGCTTTGATGGTTCTGATAGCTTTTTGTAGTGATTTTGGACATAGGAGTGTGTCCAGATATTGATTTGGAGGTCCGTAGATGATATTGGCTTAAATTGGTGGAAGTTGGGAACATTAAAGTTTGGAGAGTTGAAAGAATTGACCGAAATTTGACTTTGGGGTTACCAGTGTTGTCAAAGGCGCGCTTAAATGCACAAGCGAAGCTCCAAATCGGTTCGCCGCTTCGCCACACCTCAAGCGAAGCCCAAGTAGTGAAGCGCCGCTTAAGCACAATTTTGGGAAAAGCGCAAGGTTCTTGAAGCGTGGGCTTTTTCCAAGATTTTAAAACATTTAAAAAATTAGTAACTTTTTCAGAATAGAGAATCATAATTCTAATTTAAAAAGGAAACGAAATCAAAACCCAACCCAAAAAGATTAGAAATAGGAAGAGGAAAATAAGAATCTTAAACCCAAAAAAGGAAGAGAAATTAGAAATCAAAACTTAATCCCCAAAGAAAAGGAAACACCAATGTCTTATAAATAGAGATGCAATCCACTAGAAAAAGATGCAAGAACGGAGAAGAATCTTTATTCAAGTTTTACTGGTACGTTGCTTCTTCTTCTTCTTTATGCTTCTTTCTTTCTTCTTCCTCCTACTCTATTTTTTCCTTTTCTATTGGCAAATCAGAAAATCTTCTTTCTTCTTCTTCCCCCTACTCTATTTTTTCCTTTTCTATGGCAAATCAGAAAACCTTAGCTAAATTCAGAAACTTTGCTTGAAATATTTGTGCTCTATGTTTCTGTTTCTGTTTAAGAGATGAAGTACTCTTTATCTAAATTCTAAAGAATGTAATATTTTATTATTCTTTAAATAGATCTGTTTTGTTTTAATAGTATTGGCAAAGATTTTATAATGACTACATGGCCCACTTGTGCTTTTGTCATAATTGAATAATGTAGTGTATATGTCATCTTCTCTTTAAAATATTCAACTTAATGACTTAGTGGGAGACAACATTGAAAATTTAAAAAGTTGTCACAGATTAGTAAGTATACTTGACTACTTGCATGGCTATCTACTTTACTGCTTATTATCATGAGTTACTTTAAAGTTTCTTTCTTTTTGCTTTAGGGATATACAAATAGTACATTAAAGAACATTTTAAGGCAACCTACATATTTAAAACAAAAATACAAAGTACAAATTATAGATTACAACTTACATAATTATAGATTGAAACAACTGTTTACTATAGAAAATATAATTAGCATATTTCCAAAGCTGATTATGCTACAACAATTAACTTAACTTTATATCTTTGATTTCTATTAGAAACAAAATAGCAGAGGATTTTTCCCGTGGTAATCGAAAGGATCCCGGTTGAAAATATAATCACTTGATCGATCCCACTGATACCACGAGAGTTACTTGTAATTTTTTGCGAAAAAACAACTACATGTGTAATAAATGAGGCAAAACAACATCTAGTTGGGAATTTCAAAAATACAACAAAGTGTACCAAATGTCCTCATAAAGTTCGAGAAGAATTGAAAGCTTACATGGAGGAAAAGAAAGTAAGGAAAGATATTTATGCTAGAGAGTACCCTGAACATGATGAGTTTGATTATCAAGATATTGGTGAGAGGATGAAATTTAGGAAATCATTTATAAAAGATAAGGGGTTGGGGGAAGCCTTCCTGGTGGCCTTAATAAGAAATTAGTTAAGGGTATAGGAAAAGGACCTATGGATATATATTTGCAGTCAAGGGCAACTTAGGCAGATAGGTATCAAAGATTCATATGACAAAAAAGCAAGAGCAATGGCTATTCAAAAAGTTGCTCGTTTCTTTTACGATGCTGGCATACCATTCAATATTGCTCGTCTGAAAAGCTTTAAGGAGGCAGATGATGCTAGGTATGGACCAAATATGAAGCCTCCAAGTTATCATGAACTAAGGGTTCCATTATAAAGAGGTAGAGTTGACTAATGAACTTTTAAATAGACATAGAGAAGAATGGGTAAAGCATGGATGTTCCATTATGGCAGATGGATGGATAGATAGGAAGCAAAGAACATTCATAAACTTTTTGGTGAATTCTCCATGTGGTATAGTGTTTATGGAGTCCATTGATGCATCTTCATTTGTCAAAATTGGAGAGAAACTATGTGAGCTACTTCATAGATATGTGGAGCGTGTTGGAGAGAAAAACGAAGTTCAAGTTGTAAGTGATAATGGCAGCAACTTTATATTGGCTGGTAAGTATTTACTTTAAGAATGCTCAAGCTTTGATCTCTCATATATTATAGCATATAATATATTTAAGTATTTTTTTTATTTTAGGCCAACTCCTACAAACAAAGAGAAAACACATATACTGGACACCTTGTGCAGCTCATTTTATAGATCTTATTCTAGAAGACATAGGCAAGCTTCCAACCATTACGAGAACCCTCAAAAGAGCAATTGCAGTTGTTGGTTTCATCTATGGTCATACAAGAGTCATTAATGTGATGAGAGACTTCACAAAGAAAGAAAAATTGGTGAAATGTGGAATTACTCTATTTGCTACGAGTTTTCTGACTTGGTAGAGGTTTTATAATCAAATGACTAACTTGCGAACCATGATTACATCTGAGTGTTGGGTGAATAGTAAATGGTCAAGAAAACCACAGGAAAAGTTATAACTCATACTATATTGATGCCTGCATTTTGGAATAAAGTTGATTATATACAGAATATAATGGGACCTCTTTTTAAAATCTTAAGATTAGTTGAATAAGAAAAAGCCTGCTATGGGATATATTTATGAAGCTATGGATAGAGCTAAACAAGCCATCGCAAAATCATTTGAAGGGAAGTCTGCGAAGTACAAAGATGTTTTTGAGATCATTGATCAAAGATGGGAATGCCAACTGCATCAACCATTACATGCTGCTGGACATTATTTGAATCCCGAGTATTTCTATCAAGATCCAGCCATTGAGAATCGTAGAGAAGTAACAAATAGACTATATGCTTGTATTCAGAAATTGGTTCAAAGTATTGAAGTTCAAGATAAGATTGTATCTGAGTTACCATCATATACAAGAGCTGAAGGACATTTTTGACTTCCCATGGCAAAAAGATCAAGAGCAACGAGATCTCCAGGTATATGAAAATTCAATGTTTACAATTAACACTTCAAGGCTTCACGTTCAATATTTACTTACCACTAAGCTATATCTTTTTCAGCTGAATGGTGGAATCTATATGGAAATTCATCCCCTCATCTCCAAAAATTAGCCATTAGAATATTGAGCTTAACAGGTAGTTCAGCTGGTTGCGAGCGTAATTGGAGTGTGTTAGAACATGTAAGTTCTTATTAGAAATTAGTTACATATAACTATTCAGTATTTTAATTTATTTGGTTTATCAATACAAACTTACAATTTTAATAACAATGATATAAAATAATGTGTGCAGATCCATAGCAAGAAGAGGAATAGATTAGAGCATAAAAGATTGAATGATCTAGTGTATGTCAAGTATAATCGTGCTCTAAGAACTCGCTTTGACTTGCGGAATATCATTGATCCAATCTCATTTGATCATATTGATCATAGTAATGAGTGGTTGGTTGGAGAAATGGGGGTAAATTTTGAAGCGGAACATGAATTGGTGCTTGAGAGAGATGATGACTTAACTTGGGGCGATGTGGCTAGAGCATAAGGAAGTGAAGATGCACAAACATACTCATAGTCAATGAGACAAAGGAGATCATCAAAGACTTTGGCAACCAGTGCTTCAAGCTCTCAAGTTCGACGTATTAATACAGATATAGATAATGTTGATTATGAGGAATCAGAGGAAAGATTTTTGAAGGCTAAATTCTAGTGATACCAATGAGAGTAATCCTATTGAAGAAGAAGATGAGATATGATAATGCTAGTGGTTAGAATTTAAAAGTAGAATAGTTGGTTTTGTTTAGTTGATAGTTTATCATATTTTTCACCATAATTTTGCTACATTAAAATAATATTACATTGCTCTAATTTTGAATATATTTGTCACTTATGTTTTTATTACGTGATCTATAAATATATTTTACACTATTTGCTATATTGCACTTTTTTGCACTAAAGCCCGCGCTTTGAGTGCGCTTTGCACTTTAAGCCTTAACAGCCCTTGTCATTTTTTTGCGCTTTTCGCCTTTGAAAATACTGGGGTTACTAGGCTCGGATTTTGGTTCCAGATGTTAGAATAGATCTGCTGTGTCATTTATGACTTGTGTGTAAAATTTGAGGTCAATCGGAGTTTATTTGATATGTTTTGGCATCGATTGTAGAAGTTGGAAATTCATTAGTTTCAATCGGCTTGAATTGAGGTGCGATTCGTGTTTTTGATCGTATCGTACTTTAGGAGTTGTTGATATGTTTGGTTGAGGTTCTGGGGCCTCGTGTGGATTTCGGATGGTTAACGGACTGAAATTTAACTTAGGTGATATGCTGAAGTGCTTCAGGTCTAGTGTCATCGCACCTGCGGAAGGATTGGCTGCAGGTGCGAGCCAAAAAGTGACTATGTATGTGCAGGTGCAAAAAGTAGAAGGCTGCTGGAAAGCGCAGGTGCGGAGGAAGTCCGCAGAAGCGGAGCTTCTACACGAAGTTTTCCGCAGAGGCGGAGCTTAGCATTGTGGCTTGGATCGCTGAAGCGATGGGTTTGTCCGCAGATGCGATCCCGTAGGTGCGAAGAGGGGACCACAGGTGTGCGAGGTCGGGTGTTTAGTAGATTTTGCAGAAGCGACGTTTTCTCTGCAAAAGAGAGATCGCAGGTGCGACCCCCGGCTTCGCAGTTGCGAAATGTCTAGGCAGCATATATGTTCGAAGGCTTCCGAGATTTTATACATTTTTGGACGTTAGGAGCTCGGAATAAGGTGATAATTGAAGGGGTTTTCTCTAGATTTTGAGAGCTAAGCAACTTTTTATCGTTTTTATCTATTTATATTAAATACCCATTGAATTTCCCCCATGATTTGAAGTGAAAATTAGGGATTTTTGACCCATATATTGGAGAGTAATAATTCGAGATTTGAGTGACGATTTAGTGTCAGGTTTAGGTAATTTTGTATGGTTGGACTCGTTATTGAATGGGTGTTCAGATTTTGTAACTTTTGTTGAATTCCGAGACGTGGGCTTGGGTTGACTTTTTGAGTTGAATTTTTGACTTTTGTTAAAGAACTTAGCTTATTCATATGGAATTGATTCCTATAGCTCGTGTTGATTGTATCGAGTTGTTTGTGGAAATATTAGAGTTGTTCGGAGGTTTTATATTAGTTCTTGGGAGGGATCCGCCCCTCCAAAGTCTGACACACTAGTAGTGAGCGCAGGTACCATACAACGCTGAGTGATTGAGAGTGAGGAATGAGAGTTGAGACAATCAGATTGAGTACTCTGAGAGTGGGAGTACGTGAGGTTCTCATTGTGATGCATTACATGTGACATGCACATTTGTTATTTAGATATAGAAATGTAACATTCCTCATATCAGTTATGCTTGATATTTTTGATCTGTGTTGAGCTTCAAATGTTGAACTTGAAAGCATGTTGTCTACATGCTTGTACTATGTACCATCTGGTTATGAGTTTCTTTGAGATATTACTGTCATATTCCTTTCATATCTGTATTGTTGAAATTTGGATTTGGATTGTACCTTTATGAGCTCGTCTTGTTACATATTTAGTACATTGGGTCGGTTGTACTCACACTACACTCTGCACTTCGTGTGCAGATCCAGTTACTTTGGGGCATGACTGTTGCTAGCTTTGGAGCTTATTCTGTTTGGAGACTATTGAGGTAGCTGCCTTGGCGTCCGCAGACCTTGATTCTCCTTCTCTTTAGTTTATGTGTACTGCTCTATCTTTCTAGACATTATTTAGCAGTCAGACTATGCCGTCTTTTATATGCTCATGTACTTAGTGACACTCGAATATTGGGGGATTTTGTATTGATTGCGGTACTTTTATCAGTTATTATGAGATTATTACTATTAAGCTCATTTCATTATGTTTTAAACACAAAATATGGGGTTATTTGTGATTGTCAGCTTGTCTAGTATTGCGATAGGCGCTATCACGACATGTGAGGTTTTGGGTCGTGACAACTTGATATCAAAGCCTAGGTTACATAGGTCTCCCGAGTCATAAGCAGGTTTTGTGGAGTCTTGCGGATCGGTAAGGAGACGTTTGTACTTATCTTCGAGAGGTTGCCTAACCATTAGAGAAAACCTCACTTTCTTGTATTCTTGTCGTGCGAATTTTTTGATTCTAGAAACTAACTTCTGTTATTCTATTCTTTCACAGATGGTGACGACACGTGCTACCGGATCGGCGGACGGCCACAGTACCACCAGCTAGGGCCACCAGAGGCAGAGGCTGCAGTAGAGGCCGAGGTACAGCTCGTACAACAACTAGAGCAGCACCTGCAGACTCACCAGTTGCTCCAGCTCAGGCACCAGTAGTGCCCATTTTGATCCAGGCCTTTAGGAGGCTCTAACCTAGATATTGACTGTTTGCACTAGCCTTGCTCAGGTAGCTTCAGTTACGGCCGCGCAAGACACTTCTCATGCCGGGGGAGGTGCTCAGACTCCTGCCGCCCGCACTCCAGAGCAGGTGGTGCACGGACTTCAGACACCGGAGGTACTACTAGCCAAGCAGGTTGCAGTTCCTCAGGCCCGTGTGGAACCCACTACGAGTGACGAGGAGTAGAAGAGACGAGAGAGGTTCGGAGGCTCAAACCTCCATCATTTAGTGGGGTTGAGCCAGATGATGCTCAGGACTTCTTGGATAGGTGCCAGCGGATCCTTCACACGGCGGGTACTCTGGAGAATTGTGGGGTGTTATTTACTACTTTTAAACTATCGGGCGCAGCCTTCAGATGGTGGGAGGCCAATAAGTGGAGCAGGACAGCTGGGGGTGCACCACTTGTACCATCGACCTGCAAAGAGGAATTACATAGGCAGTTCGAGTAGCTACACTAGGAGGGTATGTCCGTGACCTAGTTAGAAATGAGATTTTTAGAGATGGCTCGTCACGCGATCTAGTTGGTTCCCACAGGATGGGAGAGGATTAGGAGTTTCATTGATGGCCTTAACTATGGACTGCGCTTTGTTATGACTCGAGAGATTGCATCACGTACTGTGTTCGATGAGGTGGTAGATATTGCTAGGCGGCTAGAGAAGGTCCATAGTTAGGAGCGTGAGGAGTGGGAGGCTAAGAGGCCTCGTGGTTTGGGTGGTTTTAGTATTGTTTCTTCTAGAGGGCAGTGCCACCACAGCAGGGGTCGTCTTTATAGGCCGACTCAGATGGTTCGTTCGGTTCATTGTGGTGCATCAGTTAGCCATGGTTCATACAATGCTCGTCCAGGTTAATTATCTCTCAGTGCCCTCCCAGCTCAGAGCTAATCTCGTGCTCCATCAGTTCAGGTTTCATCTGTGTTAGCTTCTTCTAGCAGTTATTCTGGTTCT
Organism: Nicotiana obtusifolia; assembly: GCA_002018475.1. Taxonomy (NCBI): domain Eukaryota; kingdom Viridiplantae; phylum Streptophyta; class Magnoliopsida; order Solanales; family Solanaceae; genus Nicotiana; species Nicotiana obtusifolia. Next base: position 36,839 of record MCJB01048949.1, read on the forward strand.
CAGGGCCCGATTCAGTCTCCACCACCATTGACGGATCGGAGTTGCTACGAGTGTGGGAGTTTGGACATGTGAGGAGGTATTTTCCCCGTCTCTTGGGAGGTCCAGTTCACCAGAGGATTCCGGCTATGACTTCTGCACCAGTTGCTTCACCACCCGCTCAGCCAGCTCGGGGTAGGGCTTAGGCAACTAGAGGTCGCCCTAAAGGGGGAGGCCGATCAGGTGGCGGTCAGGCTGTGATGCTCTGCTTTCCCTGCCATGCCAAAGCTCGCTACTTTAGATGCAACGGTCACAGGTATTGTCTCAATATTCCACAGGGATGCTTCTACATTATTTGACCCTGGCTCCACTTATTCGTATGTATCATCATATTTTGCTCGTTATCTGGATATTCCTTGTGAATCCTTAGTTTTTCCTGTTCATGTAACTATGTCGGTGGGAGATTCTATTGTTGTGGACAGTGTGTATCGGTCATGTGTGGTGACCATAGGAGGATTGGAGACTAGATTGATCTCTTATTGCTTAGTATGCTTGATTTCGAGATGATTCTAGGTATATATTGGTTATCCCCATGCCATGCTATTCTGGATTGTCGCGCTAAGACCGTGACATTGGCGATGCAGGAGTTACCTATGATTTCATATTTGAAGGCCCAACAGATGGTTGGGAAGGGGTGTTCGTCATATTTGGCTTTTTTTTATGGACGGTGCTGATACTCTTGCTATTGATTCTGTTTCGGTAGTGCCAGACTTTTCGAATGTGTTATGATTTTGGTATTGACTTGGTATCGGGCACTCAGCCATTTTTATTCCTCCGTACCCGTATGGCACCACCAGAGTTGAAAGAACTGAAAGAGCAACTTTAGGAGCTTCTTGATAAAGGGTTCATTAGGCCTAGTGTATCGCCTTGGGGTGTACCGGTTCTATTTGTGAAGAATACGGATGATACTATGCGGATGTGCATCGATTATAAGCAGTTGAACAAAGTTACAATTAGGAAAAAGTATCATTTGCCGCACATTGATGACTTATTTGACTAGCTTCAGGGAGCTATAGTGTTCTCTAAGATTGATTTGAGGTCTAGGTATCACCAATTGAAGATTCGGGACTCGGATATTCTAAAGACGACATTCAGGACCGGCTATGGTCACTGTGAGTACGGTGTGATATCCTTTGGGCTAACGAACGCCCCAGCAGCATTCATGCATCTGATGAACAGTGTATTCAAGTCATATCTTGATTCATTTTTCATAGTATTGATTGATGACATCCTGGTGTACTCATCTAGCCAAGAGGAGCATGCACAACATTTGAGGATTGTACTATAGAGGCCGAGGGATGAGAAGCTTTATGCCAAGTTCTCCAAGTGTGTGTTTTGGCTCAATTCGGTGGCGTTCTTAGGGTAGGTGGTGTCCATTGAAGGGATTAAGGTGGATCCAAGAAAATAGAGGCGGTTCAGAGTTGGCCCAGACCGCCTTCAGCTACTGAGATTCGGAGTTTTCTCGGCTTGGTCGGATATTATCGTTGCTTCGTGGAGGGTTTCTTGTCCACTGCAGCGCCTTTGACCAGGTTGATCCAGAAGGGTGTGCCATTCAGGTGGTCAGATGAGTGTGAGGAGAGGTTTCAGAAGCTTAAGACTGTCTTGACCACAACACTAGTTCTAGTTTTACCTTCATCATCGGGTTCTTAAACAGTATATTGTGATTCTTTTCGGATTGGTATTGGGTGTGTCTTAATGCAGGAGGGTAGAGTGATTGCTTATGCTTCACTCCTATTCTAGCCTTATGAGAAGAACTACTCTGTTCATGATTTTGAGTTGGCATCCATCGTTCATTCATCAAAGATTTGGAGACATTATCTCTACGGTGTGTCTTATAATGTATTTACGAATCATCGGAGCCTCCAACACTTGTTCAACCATAATGATATAGACTTGAGGCAATGGAGAGGGTTGAGCAGCTAAAGGACTTTGATATTACCATTTTGTACCATCCTTGGAAGGCCAATGTGGTGGCCGAGCCTTGAGTATGAAAGTGGTGAGTATGGGTAGCCTTGCATTTATTCCGGTTGGTGGGAGACCGCTTGCATCAGCTGTTCAGGCCTTGGCCAATCAGTTCGTGAGGTTAGATATTTCGGAGCCTAGTCGGGTTCTAGCTTGTGTGGTTTCTCGGTCTTCCTTAGTGACACGGTTAAGCAAGGTGATGCCAAAGAGGTTGGTATTGTGGATGATGGGGTATTGCTGATGCACGGTCAAATTTATGTGCCCAATGCAGGTGGGCTACGTGAGTTTATTCTTAAGGAGGCCCATAGTTCACGGTATTCCATTCATCTAGGTGCCACAAAGATGTATCAGGACTTGAGGTAGCACTATTGGTGGAGGAGGATGAAGAAAGATATAGTGGGCTTTGTAGCTCAGTGCTTACATTGTCAGCAGGTGAAGTACGAGCATCTTTCAGAGGCTTGAGATTCTGTAGTGGAAATGGGAGCGTATCACCATGGACTTTGTAGTTGGGCTCCCATGGAATTTGAGGAAGTTTGATGCTATTTGGCTAAGTTTGGACCGGTTGACCAAGTCTGCATATTTCATTCCAGGCGGGACTACTTATTCTTCGGAGCGGTTGGCTGAGATCTATATCCGCGAGAATGTTCGCCTTCACGGTGTGCCAGTGTCCATCATTTTAGATCCGGGCATGTAGGTCACATCATAGTTTTAGAGAGTAGTACAGCGAGAGTTAGGAACACGGGTTGAGTTGAGTACAACATTCCACCCTCAGACGGACGGACAGTCCGAGCGCACTATTCAGATATTGGAGGATATGCTACGATGTGCCATGGATTTCGGGGGTTCTTGGGATCAGTTTCTGCCGCTTGCAGAGTTTGGCTATAACAACAGCTACCAATCGAGTATTCAAATGGCTCTGTATAAGGCCTTGTATGGGAGATGGCGTGGTCTCCAGTTGGTTGGTTTGATCTAGGTGAGACTAGGCTATTGGGTACTGACTTGGTTTAAGATGCTTTGGACAAGGTTAAGTTGATTCAGGGTCGGCTTTGCACGGCACAGTCTAGACAGAAGAGTTACGCCGATCAGAAGGTTCGTGATGTTGCTTACAAGGTGGGAGAGAAGGTATTGCTCAGAGTTTCACCCATGAAGGGTATTATGAGATTCGGGAAGAAGGGCAAGTTGAGCGGTTGGTATATTCTTCCTTTTGAGGCGCTTGTGTGACGACCCAAAGGGTCATAACTTGTTTTTAGATTGAATTCAGTGTTCTGAGGCTTAAAAACCTCCTTGTTATCTCACCTCAATTTGCATGTGCAGTCTGTATAATTTTTCAGAACATTTTTATGTGGAAAGATTAAAATGTGAAATAGAGTTTTAAGACTCAAGTGAGTTGACTTCCGTCAACATTTTTAGTAGACGGACCCGTATAAGTGTTTTGATAGTTCAAGTAGGTCTGTATCGTTATTTAGGACTTGGGCGTATGCCCGGAATCAAATTTTGAGGTCGGGTCCGAGCTCAAGTTATTGCCATTTAATGAAAAAAAAGACTTTACCAATGTTTATCATCTTTAAATGGCAAAAAAAAACCCAAAAGAATCCTAATGTAATCCAATTCTTCGATTGCAAGAATTTTTATGCCTTTTCTTCTCGTTGCTTCTCATCCCTCTAAATTTTCTGGTCTAGAATCACTAATTTGTTCAAATTCGACTTTGAACTTATAAAGAAGAGAAATCAAAGGAGTAAAAGCAGAAGATTTGAAGAATATCCAAGTGATAGATGTTGAGAGAATATCACTTTCAGTCATTGCCGACGTCAAAACCAAAATCCACCAATCCTTTCCTTTAGTGCCCAATCACATAAGAAAATAGCAGAACAAAGAACATATAATTCCTTTCTAAAGCAATTGTACATGCTATTGGACGGCAACCGCGAGAAAACCTCATAACAGTAGATCAATTCGTTTAGTAGCATCACAATAGTGGTCTAAATCCCATTCTGTCAGGACAGGAAGACTGATGTATCAAAAAATATAATAGAAGGTTTTGGAATTCTGCCGATATCGAAGTTGTTGGAATTTATATTTCGACATTGGAAAGCTTAACTAAGATTTGAAGCCTTCGAACACAAAGTTTCAAGGCGAAGATTTGTTGGAATCTTGAATTTGGTTGCAAAGCGAGGTAAGTATCCGGTCTAACCTTAGCTTAAGGGATTAGGAGTTGTGTCCTATTTGTTAATTGCTTCTTGTTGAGTACGACGTATAGGCATGGTGACGAGTATCTGTACGTTGGTGTCGACCATGACCATGAGTCTTAAATAGATAGTTGTTGTGTTCTTAAATGATACTACGAAAGCCTTAATTGATGATTCTCGATGTTGAGCAACAATTCGATTTATTTATCGTGGACTTTATTTATAATTGAGTATTGGCGTTAGTTGAGCTGAGTAGAAGTTGAGTTAAGATTGATTATAGCTGATTCTCCCTTGCCGGGATGTTTACTTTGATATTATTGTTCCCTTGCTGGGAAGTTATTATATTGCTTTTGTTCCCTTGCCGGGATGTTTGCTTTGATATTATTGTTCCCTTGCTGGGAAGTTATTATATTGCTTTTGTTCCCTTGCCATGATTTCCTTGTGATTTTTGTGATGACTTATAAATGGGAGCGGGTGGTACGCCTACCACAAAATATGATGTAAATGGGAGCGGGCGGTATGCCTACCACAAAATATGATGTAAATAGGAGGGGTGGTACGCCTACCACAAAATATGATGTAAATGTGAGCGGGTGGTACGCCTACCACAATATATAATGAAATGGGAGCGGGTGGTACGCCTACCACAAGATATGAGAAATGGGATCGGGTTGCACGCCTGCAACAAGAAAGAACTGAAAGTGAAAGTTGCCTGTATTTCCCTTTATTCGTGTTAGATTTTAAATTGTAGTTTCCTTATTATTCTTTGATGATCTGTTTTATCTGCTACCCCGAAGCATGTTTCCCTTCCCCAGCTTTAATTGTTTAATTACTTTTATCTTTCCGATGTAGATGTGTGTGTGTGTGTGTGTGTGTGTGTGTGTGTGTGTATATATAAAAACTGCATAGGTCTATCTGGAGCCTGGTCCTAGCCTCATCACTACCTCGCCGGGTTTAGGCTAGGGACTTATCAGCACATGGGGTCGGTTGTGCTGATACTACACTCTGCACTCTTTTGTGCAGATCCCAGCGCTGCAGATTTTGGACCGTAATGAGCTTCCAGCTTCTTGCTTATCAGGCGACCCGAGGTAGTCTTGCAGGCTCCCGTAGGCCTTGGTGGCTCCCGCTATCTATTCTACCTGTTTCTTTTATGTAGTCCTAGAGACAGTACTTTGTAATTTCTTTCAAACCCTTATTTGTAGTACTCTTAGACAGTTTGTGAAGCTGTGATACCAAATCTTGGGTAGTTTCGTTAAGGAGAGTTTTTTTAGCGGTATTTTAAAGTCTGAAATTTTATTATTCCGCTTGTTAAGTTATGCTGTTATTTAGTTGTCGGTTTTAAGTTGTAATGAATTTAAAAATAGAAACAAGGCAAATAATTCGGTTAATTGGCTTGCCCAGCTTTCACTAGTAGGCTCCATCACGACTCCCGAGGGTGGAAAATCCGGGTCGTGACAAGTTGGTATCAGAGGTCTAGGTTACATGGGTCTCACAGTTCACAGACAAGCTCGGTAGAGTCTGAGGGATCGATACAGAGACGTCTGTATTTATCCCCCAAAGGCTACAGAGTTAGGAAAAAACTTCACATTTGTTCTTTCCATTTGTGCGGTTTTGTTTCTCTATGCTAATTGGATTTCTACTCTGTTCTTTCGCAGATGGCGAGAACACGCACTTACTCATCTACCGCTCAGCAGCCCGAGCCCCCAGCAGCAGCTCCCACGAGGGGCAGAGGGCAGGGCCGAGGCCATGCTAGAGGCCGAGGTAGGGGCAGAGCTCATCCCCCAGCAGCAGCACCAGTGGCGGGCCTCAGGTTGATCTTGACGAGGAGGTTGCGGCCCCAGCAGTTCCGGTGGGCCAAGCTTAGGTCCCAGAGGGGTTTATTGCTACCTCAGTGCTTCATGATGCTTTGGTCCGATTGGTGGGTCTCATGGAGAGTGTCACCCGAGCAGGCTTGCTTCCCGTAGCACCAGCCACTTCTCAGGCTGGAGGAGGGGCTCAGACTCCTGCTACTAGCACTCCGGAGCAGGTAACTCCCCAGGTTCAGGTTCCAACGGTTTAGCCAGCTGTGGCAGCTCAGCCGGGTGTAGTGGCTCAGGCCGGCAATGGAGCGGCTATGTCCGCCGATGCTTTGTGTAAGCTGGATAGGTTCACCAAGCTCTTCACTACTACTTTTAGCAGTGCTTCTTCGGAGGATCCCCAGGACTTCCTATACAGCTGCCACGAGGTTCTCAGGATCATGGGTATTATTGAGACCAATGGGGTAGATTTTGCTACATTTCGCCTGTCTGGATCCGCCAAGACCTGGTGGAGGGATTATTGCTTAACTAGGCCAGCCGGGTTGCAATCTTTGACTTGAGAGTAGTTTACAGCGTTGTTTTTGGAGAAGTTTCTCCCCGTTACTCAGAAAGAGGCCTATCGGAGGCAGTTTGAGCGCCTCCAGTAGGGTTCCATGACGGTTACCCAGTATGAGACCAGGTTCATCATTTGGCTCGGCATGCTCTCATCATACTTCCTATAGAGAGGGAGAGGGTGAGGAGGTTTATTGACGGTCTTATTCAGCCGATTCATCTTCAGATGGCTAGGGAGATTGGGAGTAAGATTACTTTTCAGGAGGCGGCCAATGTGGCCCGCAGAGTTGAGGTGATTCTGTCGCATGGAGGTGGTCATGGGTCCAATAAGAGACCCCGTCATTCAGGCAGATTCGGTGGTACTTCGTCCGGAGGCAGAGATTCATATGGTTAAAGCCATCCTCCTAGGCCCTTCCAGTCAGCTCTTCAGGTTTCTCACGCTGCTTCAAGTAGCTGTGGTTCTCAGATGCAGTATCCTAATCAGCAGTCCATCAGTGCACCACCGCTTCAGAGTTTCCAAGGTCGACAGCCGAGGGCTTGTTTTACTTGTGACGACACGAGGCACATTTTTAGGAATTGTCCTCGAGCTTCGAGCAGTTCTGTGCATCAGGGTTCTCGTGCTATGGTACAGGCACCAGATGTTCCGCAGCCCGCCCAGCTAGCTAGAGGTGGGGGTAATGGTGCTAGAGGTGGAGATAGAGGTACTAGAGGTGGAGCTCAAGCCGGCAGAGGTGGGGGCCAGCCAGCAGCAGGCCATCCTAGAGATGTGGTTCAGGGTGGTGGGGCCCAGCCCAGATGTTATGCTCTCCCAGTCCGACCCGAGGCTGAGGCTTCAGATGCAGTGATTACAGGTATGGTTCTAGTTTGTGATAGAGATGCTTCAGTATTATTTGATTCAGGGTCTACCTACTCGTATGTCTCATCTTATTTTGCACCGTATCTGGTCATGCCGAGTGATTCATTGAGTGTTCCTGTTTATGTGTCTACCCCGGTGACTGATTCTATTGTGGTAGATCGAGTCCATCGTTCTTGTGTTGTAGTGATTGGGGGGTCTTGAGACTCGTGTAGATTTGTTGCTTTTAGACATATTTGATTTCGATGTTATATTGGGGATGGAATTGTTATCACCTTACCACGCTATCTTGGATTGCCATGCCAAGACTGTGACCTTAGCTTTATCGGGTATGCCTCGTTTGGAGTGGAGAGGGACTCCTGGTCATTCTACCTGTAGTGTTATCTCTTATGTGAAGGCTCGGCGTATGGTCGAGAAGGAGTGTATTATCTCCCAAGTTCTTGTACGTATGTGCTATGACCATTTGTGTCTGTCTTGGGGTATCTGTTGTAGCTTCAACTGTGATCTATATCTCTTTGGTCTTGGCCTTTCGAGAAAAGTTGCAGACTCATACAGACTAGTCTCAAGAAAGAGTACGACATACGACTAACCCGATCCAAGTGTTCGCTATCAAGAGGTATGCTAGTTGCTTTAGCATTAAAGGTGATCTAAACGTTCTGGGAAAGTTGTGGATTAAAAGGAAGCATACTACGCCAAAAGCTAGCTTTCTCTATATAGCGTTCCATACTATAACCAGAACAAATTTGACAGGAAAACTTACACCATAACAGTTAAATGATTCTTTTTCTTCTCAGCAGCCAAAACAGCTGACTAAGAAAACTGAAAATATTGAGCTATAGATTTTAATTACTAATCGAATTCATTTTTCTTGCTATTCTCCTGTAAGTTAGAAACAAGTTTTGGCATCTATTTTATTTAGAGATGGATACTAGAATGGACATTTTAGTATGCATTTTTAATATTATGACGCCTAATATGAGAGTTTATACTTTGGCTCCTGAAAACTTGTCGTTAGAGTACCTTGAGTAGGTTCAGGCTAATGGGATTGGTTGAAATTATCATTAGCCTTGGTGCTCAAGTCCGACAAGCTAAAGCAGGCTAGATTGAATATCCTGATCGCGGCACACTTTCTATTAAATGGAAGACATAAATAGCAGCATATAGAGTTATCTGAACATATTTTTTTTAGGCCTGTCATCTTTCGTGATCGTCTTGTGACTCTTGTTTAATCCATGTATTATCATCATCTCTTGAAACGTATACGGCTAAAGTTAGTCACTTTCCTCTCTCATTTTCTTCTAGTATTTCAGTTGAACAACAACTCAGGTTACTGGAGTTGAATTCCTGGCAATTGCTTAGGCTACTTGAAGCGCAATTACCTGGTTTAGTATGTGAAAACTTCATATGCGACGTCTTCAGGGATGATGCATCTGGTCGAACAAGAGGTTACAGTAGCGTGGAAGAGACCTTTTGTTGTTTGTATATGAAGGCTGCAGATCTTCACAGATCGTGGAAATCTGGGGAAGAGAAAAGATCTGCTAATGAAGACAATTGTCACAATATTCTTGTGGCATATCATAATTTCTTAAGAACTGCAAGTGAGTGGCTATCTCATAGCGCAACTGACAAACCTCTTGTCCGACTTATAATTCGAGTAGCAGCTATGCTCGTTTCATGTTTGATATTGCTAAGCCTTCTGTTTCTTCTAGGGAAGCAAGTCTTCTCTGAGCAGAATCAGCAACTTTTAATGCCAAGAATGATCTGCGATGGTGGCATTTGGATGATAACATAATTGTGCAATTCCTAAAGTTGGTTGGAAAATAATGATGCATGGTGATGACACATGGCTTAAGTTGTTTCATGGAATGTTTTCGAGGCATGATGGCGTTAGCAGTTTCTTTGTTAAAGACACTGTCTAAGTAGATCAAAATGTATCTCGACACTTGGTTGATGAACTTGGTCGCACTGACTGGAGTCTTCTGATTCTTCATTATCTTGGCTTGGATCATGTTAGACATCTTGGTGGACGCAATAGTGTGGTGATGGCCCCCAAACTTGGAGAGATGGATGAAGTGATCAAGACGATCCATCTAAATTCTTTACCAACCAATGATAATAATCAAGGACGGACACTCTTGTTGGTAGTAAGTGACCATGGAATGACTGAAAATGGAAATCACGAAGGATCATCATATGAGGAAACTAACTCTTTGGCACTTTTTATTGGTCCGTTTGAGATTCTTGATCGAGTGGGAGAGGTGGCTTATAGACATGCATTGCCGCCGAGCTTATCAGCCGTGCATCCAGTTTTTCATGTGTCCATGCTCCGGAAATATTACGGCGATCCATCTCACGTGTTAGATTTCAGCACCGTCAAGTTGGACAAGAACTTATCTTATGAGGAGGAGCCAGTAGCTATTCTAGACCGGTAGGTTCGTCAGTTGAGGTCGAAGAGTTTTTCTTCTGTTCGTGTTCAGTGGAGAGGTCAGCCTCCTGAGGCATCGACCTGGGAGTCCGAGTCCGATATGCAGAGCCATTATCTACATCTATTCCCCGACTCAGGTACTTCCTTCTTTTGTCCGTTCGAGGACGAACGGTTGTTTAGAGGTGGAGAATGTGACGACCCAAAGGGTCATCACTTGTTTTTAGATTGAATCCAATGTTTCGAGGCTTAAAAACCTCCTTTTTACCTCACCTCGATTTGCATGTGCAATCTGTATTATTTTTCAGAACGTTTTTATGTGGAAAGATTAAAATGTGAAATAGAGCTTTAAAACTCAAGTGAGTTGACTTCCGTCAACATTTTTAGTAGACGGACTTGTATAAGTGTTTTGATAGTTCAAGTAGGTCCGTATCATGATTTAGGACTTGTGCGTATGCCCGGAATCAAATTTTAAGGTCGGGCCCGAACTCAAGTTATAGCCATTTAATAAAAAAAAAAAAAAGACTTTACAAATGCTTATTGTCTTTAAACGGCAAAAAAAAAAAAAAGTCCCAAAAGAATCCTAATGTAATCCAATTCTTCGATTGCAAGAATTTTCATGCCTTTTCTTCTCGTTGCTTCTCATCCCTCTAAATTTTCTGGTCTAGAATCACTAATTTGTTCAAATTCGACTTTGAACTTATAAAGAAGAGAAATCAAAGGAGCAAAAGCAGAAGATTTGAAAAATATCGAAGTGATAGATGTTGAGAGAATATTTACGTCTTTCTTTAAGCCCTATTTCGCCACTTTCAGTCACTGCCGACGTCAAAACCAACATCCACCAATCCTTTCCTTTAGTGCCCAATCACATAAGAAAATAGCAGAACAAAGAACATACAATTCCTTTCAAAAGCAATTGTACATGCTATAGGATGGCAACCGCGAGAAAACCTCGTAACAGTAGATCAATTCATTTAGTAGCATCACAATAGTGGTCTAAATCCAATTCTGTCAAGACAGGGAGACTGATGCATAAGAAAATATAATAGAAGATTTTAGAATTCTGCCGATATCGGAGTTGCTGGAATTTATATTTCGACATTGGAAAGCTTAACTAAGATTTGAAGCCTTCGGACACAACGTTTCAAGGTGAAGGTTTGCTGGAATCTTGAATTTGGTTGCAAAGCGAGGTAAGTATCCGGTCTAACCTTAGCTTGAGGGATTAGGAGTTGTGTCCTATTTGTTAATTGCTTCTTGTTGAGTACGACGTATAGGCATGGTGACGAGTATCTATACGTTGGTGTCGAGTATGACAGTGTGTCTTAAATGGATAGTTGTTGTGCTCTTAAATGATAATACGAAAGCCTTAATTGATGATTCTCGATGTTGAGCAACAATTCAGTTTATTTATCGTCGATTTTTTTTTATAATTGAGTATTGGCGTTAGTTGAGCTGAGTAAAAGTTGAGTTAAGACTGGTTATAGCTGATTCTCCCTTGCGGGGATGTTTGCTTTGATATTATTGTTCTCTTGCTGGGAAGTTACTATATTGCTTTTGTTCCCTTGCCGGGATGTTTGTTTTGATATTATTGTTCCCTTGCTGGGAAGTTATTATATTGCTTTTGTTCCCTTGCCGGGATTTCCTTGTGATTTTTGTGATGACTTTTAAATGGGAGCGGGTGGTACGCCTACCACAAAATATGATGTAAATGGGAGTGGGTGGTATGCCTACCACAAAATATGATGTAAATGGGAGCGGGTGGTACGCCTACCACAAAATATGATGTAAATGGGAGCGGGTGGTATGCCTACCACAAAATATGATGAAATGGGAGCTGGTGGTACGCCTACCACAAGATATAATGAAATGGGAGCGGGTGGTACGCCTACCACAAGATATGGGAAATGCGATCAGGTTGCACGCCTGCAACAAGATAGAACTGAAAGTGAAAGTTGCCTGTATTTTCCTTTATTCGTGTTAGAACTTAAATTGTAGTTTCCTTATTATTCTTTGATGATCTATTTTATTTGCTACCCCGAAGCATGTTTCCCTTCCCAGCTTTAATTGTTTAATTACTTCTATCTTTCCGTTGTAGATGTATGTATGTATGTGTATATATATATATATATATATATATATATATATATATATATATATATATATATANNTATATATATATATATATAAAACTGCACAGGTCTATCTGGAGTCTGGTCTTAGCCTCGTCACTACCTCGTCGGGGTTAGGCCTGGCACTTACCAGCACATGGGGTCGGTTGTGCTGATACTACACTCTGCACTCTTTTGTGCTTATCCTAGCGCTGTAGATTTCGGACCGTAGTGAGCTTCCGGCTTCTTGCTTATCAGGCGACCTGAGGTAGTCCTGCAGGCGCCCGCAGGCCTTGGTGTCTCCTGCTATCTATTCTACCTGTTTCTTTTATGTAGTCCCAGAGACAGTACTTTGTTATTTCTTTTAGACCCTTATTTGTAGTATTCTTAGACAGTCTGTGAAGCTGTGACACCAAATCTTGGGTAGTTTTGTTAAGGAGATTTTTTTAGCGGTATTTTAAAGTCTGAAATTTTATTATTTCGCTTGTTAAGTTATGCTGTTATTTAGTTGTTGGTTTTAAGTTGTAATGAATTTAAAAATGGAAACAAGGAAAATAATTTCGTTAATTGGCTTGCCTAGCTTTCACTAGTAAGTGCCATCACGACTCCTGAAGGTGGGAAATCCGGGTCGTGACAGTTTGAGAGGATTAGAGAGTGGCTTACAAGCTTGCATTTCAACCTAGTCTATTAAGTTTTCATCCAGTATTTCATGCTTCCATCCTCCGAAAGTATTTCGGCGATCCTTCTTATGTTTTGACTTCAGCACGGTTCAGTTAGATGGGGATTTGACTTATGATGTGGAGCCAGTAGTCATTTTGGATTGGTAGGTTCGAAAGTTGAGGTCGAAGAATATAGCTTCAGTGAAGGTGCAGTGGAGAGGTCAGCCAGTTGAGGAGGTTACTTGGAAGACCGAGCGGGAGATGCGGAGCAGTTATTCACACCTATTTGAGACTCCAGGTATGATTCCAGATTCGTCCGAGGACGACCATTTATTTTAGAGGGGAAGAATGTAACTACCCGGCCGGTTGATTAGAGTATTATAGCCCCGTTTCCCCATTTATTGCTTATTCTATGCTCACTTATTGTTATGTGACTTGCCGAGGTAGTCGGTTTGGTTCCGGGAATGTTTCTGAATGAGTGGGACACATAGTCCTAAGGTTGGAAGCCTAAGTTGAAATAGTTGACCGGATGTTGGCTTATGTGTAAATTACTCCGGAACAGAGTTTTGATGGTTCTGATAGCTCCAAGTGTGTCCGGATATTTATTTGGAGGTCCGTAGATGTTTTTAGCTTAAATTGGCGAAAGTTGGGAAATTTAAAGTTTGGAGAGTTGGGAGGTTTGCTTGAGAGTTGATTTTGGGGTTCCGGGGCTCGTATTTTGGTTTCGGAAGTTAGAATAAATCTGCTGTGTCATTTATGACTTGTGTGAAAAATTTAAGGTCAATCGGAGTTGATTTAATAGGTTTCGGCATCGATTGTAGAAGTTGAAAATTTATTAGTTTCAATAGGCTTGAATTGGGGTGCAATTCGTGTTTTTGATGTTGTTTGATGTGATTTGAGGCCTCGACTAAGTTTGTATCATGTTTTAGTACTAGTTAGTATGTTTGATTGAGGTTCTGGGGGCCTCGGGTGGATTTCGGATGGTTAACAGATCGAAAGTTGACTTAGGTGATATGCTGAAGTGCTTTAGGTCTAGTGTCATAGCACCTGCGGAAGGATTGGCTGTGGGTGCGGAGCCGCAGAAGCGGCTAGGTGTGCGCAGGTGCAAAAAAGGAGAAGGATGCTGGGAAGCATAGGTGCGGATGAAGTCCGCAGAAGCGGATGTGCTCCTGCGCGAAGTGTTCCGCAGAAGCGGAGCTTGGCAGTGTGGCTTGGATCGCTGAAGCGATGGGTTGCAGAAGCGACTTTTTCTTTGCAAAAGCAGGATCGCAGGTGCGACCCCTAGCTTCATAGGTGTAAAATGCCTGGGTAGTGTATATATTCGAAGGGTCCAAGATTTTATTCATTTTTGGACTTTGGGTGCTCGAATTAAGGCTATTTTTGAAGGATGTTTTGCTAGATTTTGAGAAGTAAGCAACTTTGGGTCATTTTTATCTATTTATATTGAATACCCATTGAATTTCCCTCATCGATTTGGTGTTTTTGAAGTGAAAATTGGGGATTTTTGACCCATGTATTGGAGAGTAATAATTGGAGATTTGAGTGACGATTTGGTGTCGGATTTGGGTAATTATTGTATGATTGGACACGTTATTGAATGAGTGTTCTGATTTTGTAACTTTTGTTGGATTTTGAGACGTAGGGTTTGGGGTTGACCTTTTGACTTTTGTTAAAGAGCTTAGCATATTCATATGGAATTGATTCCTATAGCTCGTGTTTATCGTATTGAGTTTTTTTTGGCTAGATTCAAGTCATTCAGAGGCCAATTTGCAATGCAAGGGCTTGTTGGAGTAGAGATTTGCATGGTTTGAGGTAAGTAACACTTCTTAACATGGTTCTGATGGTATGAATCCCTAAAATACGTGTTATGTGGTTGGTGTTGAAGTCATGCACATGCTAGGTGATGGGCGTGTGGGTGTGCGCCATGGAAATTGTGACCCGGTCGATTCTGTGGTATTGCGTAGTCATCAAACCTTGTTACTATTCATGTGATCCCTATGTGCTAGAGTAATTGAGCTGTAATCCATGTTAGAAATCATGTTAAGCTGTGTGCTTTCCTGTTGAGACTCACTAGGGTAATTTCTGTTGTTGAATTATTTGCTTAAATGGCAATTTTGTACTTAGTCATAACCATCATTTGCATATCATAACTCAGTCTCTGTTACTATTTATTGTTGTATCATATATCATTGTTTGGGCTGATTGGCATGAGATTTGTGAGCCCGAGAGATTGAAGAGATTGATGACTGAGTTGGGGCCTGAGAGCCGTGTTGTGTGTGAGATTTGTAGATCGGGTTGCACGCCACAGCAGGAACTATAGGCTTTACATATTTTTATAGGATCAGGCTGCACACCGCAGCAAGCCATATTGGCTATTTATTAGCACTTGGGCAGGATACGCCCCTCTGAAGTCTGACATACCAGTAGTGACTGCAGCTATCGTACAGTGCTGAGTGACTGATTGTGATGAGTGAGAGTTGAGACAGTCAGATTGAGTACTCCGAGAGTGGGAGTACGTGAGGTTATCATTGTGATGTATTACATATGACATGCATATTTGACATGTAGATATAGAGATGTAACATTTCTCATTTCAGTTATACTTGGCATAGTTCATATGTGTTGAGCTTAAACTGTTGAACTTGAAAGCATGTCTACATGCATGTATTGTGTACCATCTGGTTATGAGTTTCTCTGAGATATTACTGTCATATTTGTACTGTGGAAATTTTGATTTGGACTGTACCTTTTTGAGCTTGTCACTGCTTTCAACCCAATGTTAGTCTTGTTACTTATTAAGTACGTTGGGTCAGTTGTACTCATACTACACTCCGCACTTCATGTGCAGATCCAGGTACTTCCGGGCACGAAGATTGCTACGATTGCTATGATTGTCGGCTTACGGAGATTGCTATGATTGTCGGCTTGCCTAGTATAGCAATAGGCGCCATCACGACATGTGAGATTTTGGGTCGTGACACCAACAACGCACAAATAATTGTATAATCTACCCCCAAGCATGATTAACCCTGGCACATGCATTTACGCTCGTCACCTCATCTATGTATTACCCCTGCATGTAGCAAACAATATCGATTAGTAGGAAAAATTTTCTAACAAAATTAAGCAAGATACTTACCTCAAACAAGCCAAATGGATACACTTGAAGCTTTATCCCGCTTAAATCGACATCTGAACGGCTCGAAAGTAGCCAAAATCAACTTGAAATCATCAAATAATACCATAGGGAGCAAACTTAAACGATAAAGGTCGAATATTTAATCAAATACTTAAAGTCAACCAAAAAGTCAAACTCGGGCACGCACCTCAAAATCTGACAAAACTCACAAATTCCGACAATCCATTTGATTACAAGTCCAACTATACTAATTTCACTCAAATCCGACTTCGAATCGATGTTCAAAACTCAAATAATCACTTTAGGAAAGTTTAGACAAAAACTCCCAATTTCTCTTTTGAATTCATCAATAAAAAGTCAAAATCGAAGATGAAATCATGAAATATAATCAAAACTGAGTCAAAAGTACTTCCCCAATCTATATGGTGAAAATCGCCTCCAAAATTGACCAAATTCGAGCTCCATAACTGAAAATATGATAAAATGACCAAAACCTTCTAAATAGAATACATTATAAATACTACCCAGGTGAACACTTCGCGAACGCGGAAAAACCCTCGCGTTTGTGATGAGCAAAAATTACACTGCCTCAATTAACTCTACGCCAGCACAAGCCTTGAGAACGCGATGCACACAGCAGACAGACCTACGCAAACGGGGAGAAACATCACGAACGCAAAGAGGAAACCATCGACCTGTACAGTCCAGCCCAACACTACGCAAACGCGTAGAAGCAGAGGCGTACGTGAAGAAGACAACCCCAACTCTACGCGAACGCAGTCGGCCTGTCACGAATGCGATGAAGAAAATCCCCCATTTCTATGAATCACTACGCGATCACGACCATATCTTCGCGATTGCGATGAAAAGCAGAGACATCGGCAAACAGCAGAAACCAGCAACTCCAAGTCAATCCGAAATGATCTGAAACCACCCCGAAACTCAGCTGAGCCCCTCAGGACCCCATCTGAATATATCAACAAGTCCTAAAATATAATACTGACCTACTCGAGGCCTGAAATCACACATAACAATATCAAAACCATGAATCGCACCTCTAATCAAGCTTAATAAATTTTTGAACATTCAACTTCTAAAACTCGTACCGAACCATATCAAATCAACTCGAAATTACCTCAAATTTGCACACAGTTTCCAAATAACATAACGAAGCTATTCCAACTCCAGGAACCAAAATCTGAACCCGATATCATCAAAGTCAACTCCCAGGTCAAACTTATGAACATTCCAAACCTTCATATTGCCGACTTTCGCCAAATAGTACCAAAACCTTTTAGAAATATCCAAATGCAAATTCGCGCATATGCCTAAGTACAAAATCACCATCCGGACCTAGCAGAACCGTCAAAACTCTAATCCGAGGTCAAATACACCAAAACTCAAACTTGGTCAACTTTTTCAACTTCAAGCATCTCAAGTGAGAATCATCCTTCTAAATCAATCTCGAACGTTTGGAAAACTGAACCCGACAATACAGAAAAGTCATAATATACCATACGATGCTACTCATAACCTCAAATTGACGAATTGAATGCAAATGCTCAAAACGACCGGTCGGGTCGTTACACATGATTTTGTTATTTTATCACGTTTGGAGTTAGAGAGCTCAGTTTTGGCGACTTTGGAGTGGAGTTTCACGATTTGGATTGGGGTAAATATATTTTACTCGGATTATTTTATATATCATGATTCCAACCTCGATATTAGTATTTGATTAATGATTTGAATTGGAGAAATTGGGATTTTAGTAAAACAAATTCTAAAATGTAAATTGATGATTTGAAGGCCGATTCGAGGTCGGAATAGGATGATTTTGGTAAGGTTGGACTCATATTGCAATGGATGTTAGGAATTTGTAATTGTCGGGTTCAAGGTGCGGGACCGGGGCTGACTTTTTTATTTTAGTTAAAGATCTTAACTTTATTAATTGAGATTGGATTTTCTTGCATTGTTTGTTAATATTAGGTCGTTTTGGCTTTGAGCCGAGCAAGGTTGAATTTGAAAAGAAAAGCTATTTTTTTAACTGACGAATTAGCCTAATTGATGTAAATATCTTGCCTAACTTTGTGTGGGGGAACTACCCAGTAGAATTGGGCTTAATTGCACTATTTGAATTATGTGAAAGACGTGTACATGAAGTGATGAGTGTGTACATAGGCTTATATATGGAAATTGATCGGTTTAGACTCCTAGGTTTCTTATACGCTTTAATTGAAGTTTTTGTTACATGTTCTATCTTTCATTGTCGAGTTTACTCTTATATGCTTTAATTGAAGTTGTTATTACATGTTCTATATTTTATTGTTAAGTTTACTCTTATTTGCATTTAATTGAGGTTGTTATTACATGCCATGTCTTTTCATTGTTGAGTTTATTCTTATACATTTGATTGGAGTTGTAGTTATTGAGAGCTATTAACAAGTTTTAATTGAAGTTGTTGTTTTGTGGAATATCTTTCATTGTTGAGTTATTTTTGTTTCACTGTGTTGTTGTTGAAACTCTTTTATACATTATTATTAAGTTGTGGGCTATGGGTTGTTGCAAAATTGGTATTGCTTTTTTGGAAGTGGCATATGGGCACTTGTGGTGCGAGTTGATATGTTGTGTTGATTGTGACTTTGGCACATGCGGAATTGTTGAGAGGATAGTCGGGGTGTTTGCACGATGTTTTTTCCGTGCTATTATTATTCTTGATATTTCCATATGTGGTGAGACAAGGCGAGCTATATGTATATATCGGGTTTGCGCATGTGGAGAGACAAGGTGGGATAATTATTATTGTGCATGTGTCGAACAGTACGGGCATTTACTTTATTCTTGTGCATGCAGCGAGACAAGGGGGCTATGTCAACGATAACATATGATGGCCTTGGGGCATGTTATTGATGATATTCGTGTGGTGGTGTGACTTCCTTGTGTGTGTCATGCATATTACATTATTTGTTGTGTTGTTTCTATTTTGTCACTCGTTGTCTCTGATTTTACCTGTTGACTTGAGCTGTGATAGTACACTTGCACATGCATACACATTAATATGTCATTTGTACCAGTTCAGGAGTATGAAAATTGATGTTCATTGATCATGCACATTATTCTTGTATATCTGCTTGCTCTGCGATATGGTTAGACTGTTAGCCTGTGACCATGCCAGACGGATTGTGATATTGAGCATGTGACCATGCTGGGTAGATTGTGATAGTGAGCTGTGACCATTCCGTGCATTTTGTGATGGTGAGCTTGTGACCGAACCTAGTGGATTGTGATACTGAGTCTGTGACCATGCCGAGCGGTTGTTATTAATAATGTGGGTACGAGGTGCGATGTGTATATGATTTGTGATTTGAGACTCGTGACTTGTGATTATGAGGTGTAGTACCTCGAGGTGATTTTATTGTAAACCTTGTGTTGGAACAACTTGATTATTTGATTGTCATTTGTTTTCCTTAATTGGTTTCACTAGTATGTGTGGCAGTCATGTTACGGCATTCTCATATCATCCTACCCCCCCCCCCCCCCC
>MCJB01048949.1:59054-79989 GCA_002018475.1 Nicotiana obtusifolia
GGGGGGGGGGGGGGATTTATGGTTAGGATAGGAATATACCTAGTCACCGTGCTTAGTTAAATATCATAATCTTAATACGTTCTTAATAGATTGATTTCATAGGAATAAAAGCGTTAATCTATTTTAAATAGGCGAGTAGTTCTTCGGGAGAAGGCTACGAGAGCAATTGTTCGATTAATTAGCAACCATGAGTGAATTGTATGAAAGGGAGAGTTAACCAGAACACAATAGGATTGGTGAATCGATCACAACCCTCGAATATTTATCTCTACTGAATGCACAACAATCATTTTGCTGCCTGATAATTTAGTTACTAGTTAGAATTATTGTTTAGTATAATCACACTTTTGAACTCGGATTGGCTCGATTGAATAACAATCTTGGTGAATTTAGTGGGTAGTTAATAAAAGTCTCTGTGGGTTCGACACTCGACCTATTATCGTTTTACTTGTACGACCACGTATACTTGCGTGTGCGTTTTGGAGAAATAAGTTTTTGGCGCCGTTGCCGGGGACTTGATAATTGACTAATTTCTAATTTTAGCTATACTTGTTTATCTCATCAAGTCTAACGTTACTTGATTATTGCTCTGCTCTCAGGGACCTTGATTGAATACGAAGGGTCAAAAGCCAAGACAGACTTCAAGGATTTGACCCCAAATTAAGAGAACATTTCACAGGAGGTTGAGGAAAGCAAGGGACACAAATAATCTTCAGGCGCTTGTTCAACTTCCTGTGAACATGCCAGAGGAGCAACATATAGCTGTTCAGGAGGCGGCGATGCCCAGCATTGCAAATGTCACCTCCAAAATTGTGAAGCCCAGAATCACTAGGCACTTAGAGCTAAAACAACGCATGATCCAACTACTATATGTGAATGGCAGTTTATGGGTCTTCCGCACGAGGATCCACAATAGCATATCCTGAAATTCTCAGAGATTAGTGATACTTATGTCACTAATGGAGTCACTCCAGTCTATGTGAGGCTCATACTTTTCCCGTTCTCTCTGTTGGCGAAGCAAAGCGATGGTTGAAGGCAGAACCAGCTAATTCTATTACATCATGAATGATCTGGCGAGGAAATTTTTGGCAAGGTTCTTCCCTTCAGGCAAAACTGCAAAGATCATAAGTGAGTTAGTCCCCTTCAAACAGAAATCGGGGGAGTCTTTATACTCATCTTGGGAGAGGTTCAAGGGGGCTGCTCAGAGACTGTCCTCATCACAATCAGACAAAGTGTTAGCTCACTTTTTCATAGAAGGGATACATCCTGAGAAAAAGATTGTGGTAGATGCTGCAGTTGGCGGTCAAATGTTGGAGAAAAGCTCTGATGAGATATATGCGTTATTGAACAAATTCTCAAAATGCAATCCTGATTGGTAGGGAGAGATGGGCAGACACACAGTGAAAAAAATCTGCAGGGGTTCTCGAGTTAAAAGTCGTCTCTGCATTATCAGCGCAGATTTCCACATTGATCAACCAAGTCAATTAGATAACCTTGGTTATTGACAGGAAACAAGCCTAGCCAATACAACAGGTTCAATTATTTTGTGAAGTATGTGGAGAGGGTCACACGAGCGACTTATGCCCGGTTAATCCAGAGTCTGTCTTTTTTGTGGCAATGAAAATAGGGGCCAGACAAACCAGTAAGGGAACACTTACAATCCTAACTGGAGGAACCACCCAAACTTCTCCTGGGGTAGAAACCAAGGTGCTTAGAATCAGTACAGGCCACAACACCTCAACAACAATATAGACCACCTCAGGCCGAACAACATGTAAACTCAATGAGTCACCTTGAGGAGATGATAAAGAAATTAATGGCTGACCAGCAGGCCAAATAGCAGAGATGATGAAGAAATTAATGGCTGACCAACAGGCTCAAGCAACAGTGATGAGAAATTTGAAGCAACAAATGGGACAACTTGCCAGTGGCAAAAATACTCGACCAGTTGGGGCTCTTCCTAGTGATACCGAGCCTAATCCTAAAGCTCAACTCAATGTGGTTACCTTGAGAAATGGAAGAGTGTTAGAAGAAGTTCCAAAGAAAAAGAAGTATACGGCTAGTCCTGAAGGAGAATTAGTTCCCAAGCCAGTTGAGGAGAATGAGAAAGAAAACAAAGGATCAGAGCCAGTAATTGTGACAAGGCTACCACCTCCATTTCCACAAAGACTGCATAAGCAAAAGGATAATGCTAAGTACAAGCAATTCTTAGATATTTTGAACCAAGTGCGTGTGAATTTGCCTTTGGTGGAAATTTTACAGGAAGTGCCTAAGTATGCAAGGTATCTCAGAGATATTATGGTAAACAAGCGAAGACATACAGAGTTTGAAACATTGCACTTACTGAAGAGTGTAGTGCTAGAGTTCAGAGTAAACTTCCTCCTAAGTTGAAGGATCCTAGGAGTTTTCACAATTCCTCTGTCTCTTGGAAAACAAGAAGTTGGTAGAGCCCTGTGTGATTTAGGGGCTAGTATAAATTTGATGCCATCCTCTTTATTCAAGCAACTCAGATAGAGGGTGCTTAAACCTACTATAATTACTTTACAGTTAGTAGATAGGTCACTAGTTATGCCAGAAGGAGTTATTGAGGATGTGTTAGTTCGAGTGGGGAAGTTTATTATTCCCGCTAATTTTATTGTACTTGATTACGAGGCAGATGAGGAAGTGCCTATTATTGTGGGGAAACCATTCTTAGCTACTGGTGGAGCGATTATTGATGTGAGGGAATGGAAGTTGAAGATGAGAGTTGACGATAAGGAAATAACTTCTAATGTGTACAAGACACTTAAGCTCCCTAAGCATTATGAGGACTTGTGCATGATTACTGTGGTAGAATTGAAGGGGATAGAGTAGAGTCCTTATGTGAATTGTAATGATCCAGATGGGACAACTGAGTTAGAGGAAGTGGTGTCGCAAGCTGAGTGTGTAAAGATGATTGAGAAAAGAGCCAGAGAAGAAAGAGGAGATCTTCTGAGAGCGTGCAAAAAGGCTAGACTTCATGGGAGAAAGAAGAAGAGAAAGCGGCCAGACTAAGCACTATAAATAAGGCGCTTGTTGGGAGGCAACCCAGCCTGTATATATATATTTTTTTTATTTTCTATTGTGTCAAGTTTTGTGTTGTTTTTGTTTTGCTGAGTAGGGGAAGTTTGAGTACCTGAAGTTGAAGCTGAGGAGTATGTTTAAGCTTAAGTTTGGGGTTGTCCCGAACCTTAATATTGAGGATCATGTCCGAGCTAGGCCAGAGAGGGTCTCAGGGAGTATTTCTCACCCTTGTTTTAATATTTTTATCTGTGATGATGCATCGAGGACTATGCATAAAATAAGTGTGGGGTAGGGAGACTACTTTCTGAAGTGTAATTGTATACAACTGTTTTTTATTAGTTTTTCTTTTACACCTCGTAGTAGACATAGTCTAGGTTCTCAAAAAAAGAACAAAAATTAAGAAAAAAAAATCAGAAAAAGCTCGGACTTTTCTCGGTGATGGATCTTTTTAACAATTTTCTTGAGGGATTAAAGTCTGATTGAATAAAACACCAAAAAGTTTTTTTTTAAGGATAGTTAGGTAGTATCCTATGATTTTTCTTTGGGCGCCAATTCTTTTCCAAGGGTGTAGCTCGAACGGGGGATTTTTTTTTGGAGTGGGTTAGGAAGAAACAGAGTTGCTTTGAGGTGCTCAGTGACATGTTTGGTGCTGGCACATTAGGCTATGACATGCGATTTATCTTCCCGTACATTTGATTTGAATTGTGATGCCTGAATAAAATAAATAGCCTACTCTGTGACGCCTTCTCTCAGTTGTTTGACTTGTATGCCACATAGTGCAATATTGCTTCTCAATTATATGTGCTTGCTGGACTTGAGAGTTGAACAGAACCGTCTTGATTGAGTCATGCGCAATGTGTGAGGATTTGTGATATTATGTGCTATCCTGTGTAGTCTAGAACTTGCCCCTTGTGTTAATCGAAGCAAAATTATTAAGTTGAGCTAGTATAGGAGATGACATAGGCATTTCTTGCTTGATCATAGATGTGCTTGTCACATAAAAATAAATTTTTCCGTTGCTAGCCCCTTTGAGCCTATAGACATTTTCTTTGGCACCCACATTACAAGCCGTACCCCTATTTTGTTCTTAATTTGAGATTGTTGAACCTTTACCTCCTAAGGCACTTAGTCGCTAGAAGAAGTAAGGTGAGAGATTGGGGAGTAACTTTCGAGTGAAACCATGGAAAGGCCCTTTGGTGCACTAAAGTTGCAAAACAAAAAGGAACTAGCTGATGAACCTGAATGTATGGAGTGTGTGTAGAAAAGAAAAAGAGAAAATAAGAAAAATTTGCAAGAAAAAAATGATAGTCAAATAATGTAGATAAACACACACCTCCTAATCTTACTAATTTGTGCTAGTGGGAGTATAGAAGTGCTTAATGAAATAAAAGGGCTATGCTGTATATGGATTGTGGCAAGTGAATTGGTTGGGAGGAATATATCCGTGATCTTGTGAGTGTAGTTTATTAAAGTGCCTAGGAGGGTTAGTCATTATTCCTAAATGTATCCTATCTGTCCCGTAGCCAACATTACATCTTAAAGTCCTAATTGATCCTAGATTTGGCTAGCTTAGGTTAGTAGAAATGTATACAATGGGCAAGCTTATGGAACGACCACGAGATGCACATGAATTCTTTGTGAGAGTGAGCGAATTTTGCTCAATTGTTTGATGTCCTTAATTTATATTAAAAGCATACTTGAATGTATGGACTATTCTATATTCACTTTTTTATTTGTTGGTGGAGGCACATGATCTCATGAAGGATTGGTAATGTTGTAAACGTCTCATGTTGGGTAAGTGCGCGAGTTGAGAGTGCTTAGTGGTAACAAGTCGGCTTTTGAGGTAAGGTGGTTACAGATAGGTTGTTTGAATTGAAATGGATATATTTGGGCATGTTTAAAACGGGAAGAATGTGAATTTTGTCTGTTCATGCTTGATTGCTGGTATCGATCATAGTCAAGGTAGAGTGTATGGTTAAAATTGAAGTGTCCCTCTCTAGTTGAGAGTTGTACATAGTTGGGATAGAGTTGATAGTCCCATTGCTCGAGGACGAGCAATAGTCTAAGTGTGGGGTGTCGATATTTAGCTTGAAGTATATATATATTTATAAGTATATCACCTCATGTTTTACTCGTGTTTCGTGAATATCGGATGTAAAATGTATTGATTTATATTAATTCGTGGTGTTTTTATGTGTAGAAATAATCCGAAAGCAATTGGGGGCGAAAGGTGCGAGATTAGAGCCAAAACAGAGAAAAAAAGAAAAATGTTGAATTCTAGCGCCACAAGCAGCGCCCTACGCCACCTGTGGCGCCATGTACAGAATACTCAGCAAGCTAGCGTTAGGGCCAGCGCCCCACACTTCCCTGGATGCTGGTGATGGAAATTTCTCCAACTTTGCTCGGGACAAGGTTATTTCGGCCCAAGACCTACCCAACTCGTATAAAAGCAAGACTATGCCTATTTTGAAGGGAGACGCCACTTTGAAGGGAAAATACACACGAGAAACATCGGGGAGCGAGGATATCTCAGTTTTCTTCATCTTTTCTTAGTATTTTCAATTATCCAACACTTATGAAATTGTTTGATACTATCATGAGTGGCTAAAACCCATAGTTCTAGGGTTGTGATTTAGCCATGAATATTGTTGTTTAATGTTGACTTAACCTTAATTTTAATTGACCATTATATGGTTGTTTCTTCAATTCTGTGATTAATTGCTTAAATGTCTGGCCAACAGTTAGGTCCCATTTACCATATATAATATGCTTGGGAAAGCCTTGTTTAGATTAGAGAAGAATTGAAGAGAGCATGATGTTAACTCTGGAAGGGGGGGGGGGGATTATGGTTAGGATAGGAATATACCTAGTCACCATGCTTCGTTAAATATCGTAATCTTAATGCGTTCTTAATAGATTAATTTCATAGGAATAAAAGTGTTAATCTATTTTGAATAGGCGAGTAGTACTTCGGGAAAAAGCTACGAGAGCAATTGTTCGATTAATTAGCAACCATGAGTGAATTGTATGAAAGGAAGAGTTAACTAGAACACAATAGGATTGGTGAATCGATTACAACCCTTGAATATTTATCTCTACTGAATGCACAACAATCATTTTGCTGCTTGATAATTTAGTTACTAGTTAGAATTATTGCTTGGTAAAATCACACTTTTGAACTCAGATTGGCTCGACTGAATAACAATCTTGATAAATTTAGTGGGTAGTTATCTCTATGGGTTCGACACTCAACTTATCGTCTTATTACTTGTATGACCACATATTTTTACGTGTGCGTTTTAGAGAAACATCCACCAAAACACGTTTAATTTTAAAATCTAGAACATTAAGAGACATTATCAGACATCGTTGTGCTGTAGTAGGAGTCCATCCATGTCTTCCTCTGTGAAGGTGATATCGTCCTCAGCGACTTCCCGGAGTCTCTTGCTATAGGTCATCAATACCTTTGTCTTTTTTTGCTACCAAAAAAGTTACACCACTAATCTCGTTCCCCCCGAAAATCATGTTGATTGTTAGACGAGGGGGATCTTCTCCTGCTTTTCAGGGTTTCGCGTTATTCGTATTGTGGCCGTAGTTGTTCTTAGCCCGGTCGATTAAGAATTCTCTGAGATGGCTGTTTTTCAGCAATGTCACCACCTCCTCGCGCAGATGTCGGCAGTCCCCAGTCTAGTGGCCGTTGGCCCCATGGTACTCGCACCATAGATTAGGATCCCTATGACTGGGGTCGAATCTCATTAGCTTCGGAAACCGTGCATCCTTAATGTTCCTCATAGCCGATGCCAGTTCCACTATGCTGACATTGAAGTTATATTCAGATAATCTGGGGTAGGTGGAAACCCAGGAGACCGATACCTCTTTGTTCTGCAATGATCTGTTATTCAGGCCACGATCAGTTCTCCTATTTTGTAGTGAATATATCTTCCATCCAGAAACCCTGCCACATCCTTTGTCCCTTTCGTAGGGCAAAAATCGACCTCAAGAAAACCGTGGGTTTGCGTCGAAATCATCCTTCAATCTTTCCTTATTCTTTTCTCGGTCCCGACCGTTGGTTGATGCCGGGAAACCGAGCTGGTCATCCTCTATTCTTATCTTTGACTCGTAGCGGTTGTGTATATCTGCCCATGTTATTTCTTGAAACTCGAGCAAACTTTCTTTCAGTTTCCGGGAAGGTCTGAGCTCCTCAGATTCAGCCCTTTACTGAGTGCTCGGGTAAGAGTGAATACCATGTCAAGCACCTTTTGTGAGGGTCTCCCCGAACTTCTTCGACAAGACTGACTCAATCTCGTGCGAAGCTAAGTTGTTACTCCTCAACACCGTTGTGTGGATGGTGATGTGCTCCTGAGGATCCGAAGTCTCATCATATTTTGGCACGTCAGGTATTTTGAATCGCTTCGGGATTAACTCTGGTGCTGCGCTTGGTTTGAACGACAACTGAGTGTATTTCTTTGAGTCCGGTCCTTTCAATACTGGCAGTGCGCCTGGGATTTGGTTCTTTCGGGTATTTATTTCCCTCATAAACCGCAAGAGTTCGATTTTAATGGGATCGTTCTCGTTATTGTTACTGGATCCGCTGCCATTCCCGGCCCTGTCCAAGCCAACTACACCCCTTGGGTTGTTGTTATCAATCTTTTGTGCTGTTTGGTTGGCAAGAGCACCGGGAGGAACTGGACCTCTCCTATTCATGTTGTTGGAAGCACCGATAACGCTTGCCTCAACTCTGTCATGACCTGATCCTGTCGCGAGAGATGGCCCATATAGCTTTTTGTTGATCCCTCAGGATTCTCACTATTTTCACAACGTGCTCGTCTTTAGTATTATCAAAAGTTGCCCCCTGAGCATGTCATGGATATTGCCCGCCATGGACTGGCTTGGCCGCATCCCCCTCGTTGCAGGTGTCACTGATCGAATTTTTGTGTTGAGGCTGATTTTCTTGGGCATCAACATTGTGCGTGATGTTGACATCATTATGTGTCATTTTTTATGATTTTTTGCTAAGAAACAATGAATTAAACATGTTAGTAATAGATGCAAAGATCAACTCAATTACGCAATTGTCTAAGCCCCAGGGTGGGCGTCAAATTATTTAAAGGCAAAACGGTACAGTTGAATTTGTAACGTGATTTATAGACAAGCAAATCGATTTTATCCCAAAATAATAAACAAATTAAATAAAATGCAAGGCTTAGCATTGAAATCGAGATAAAGCAGCCAATAGCTTTGGTTCTGGGAGCAGAGCTTCCGAAGGCAGTAATACAAATACTATCAGACAAGAAATAAAGTATTATTGACCTTTTGAATAGTATATAACATAAGTTTGTCAGAAAATTCCTTTTTCTCTAATGGTTGTTGAAGTCACTATTTATAGTTGCACCTAGAGAACAAGGTCCTAAAAACAAGCCCCTTTTAAATGGCAATTATGGGGGCCATTGAAGAATGTGTAACGGCACGGCATGAATGCCATAATTCTCTATGACGGAACTATATATTTAATACTGCAAAATATTCTTAATTGAATAATATCTGGTGGCAAACATTTATTTGCCTTCATGAGCAATATTCCTCTCGGGGGCTTCCCGGTGCCAACCGAAACTGCTAACCCCGATCTTGATTTATACCTGTCTCGCTTTTCATCTGTCTCTGATTTCACGTGGCGCTCTATTATACGAGTATTTAATATGAACTAATTTTACCCCATGGTGCATGGGAAAAGGGGTTAAAATGACACACACACCATCTTTCAATCTGAAGGCGGTCTAAACTCCGCAAAGCTTATCAACATGAAAACTAAACCACTTTCATTATTCAACTTAATTAATCTTTACTTATCCAAAATCTAATGATCTTTTTTACCGCGTTTTATATGTCATAACTGGAAATTCTTACTGTACTACTTTTCTGTGGACCACTCTTTCAATTTTTTCATATCATAAAGAATAAAATGTGTACATGTACGTATATATAGCATGTAAAACTCAATTTCAAACACTATTTAGTCAAACGTAGACATCTGATTCGCGAAGTAAATATTATTTTTCTTTAGAAGATAGTAAGCTATATATGCGTCATATTACATGAAGGGAGTAGTCTAGTATACTTTGTTCCTTTACAGTCTTGAACATAAAAGCTACTAACAAAAATGGGGAAGGGTACTCATAACTAAAAATTCTGTCGTAAATTTTTTGCTTTGGGCCAATGTACATATTTGATACCTTTGAGTAACGCCATCGTTAATATATTATGCCAGATAATATGGCAATTGCCTGAAAAAAAATGCAGGGTGAGGGTAAGCATGTCGCAGTTTGACATGTGCATTTTCAAATGTCCAATCCTCTTAAGAAGAAAAGAAGAAGACCTCATGCTTCATCCAATCTTAAAAGGCAAGGTTTCTGATGATTAAAGAAAGAAAATTTAGCCAGCTAAAGAATAGCATATGAGAAATGTAAAATGTACAAAAATCTAAAGAGGTAGAATAGATTACTTTACACTTCATTCAATAAAAAATCCAAGTTATATAGTACCTTATACAACAGATGGCGGCGCCCGAATTTCGAAGAACAAAGAAAATTAAGTTAATCAATTTGGGGTGGGGGGTAGGGCGAGGGGAAGAGAACCACATGCAGCAATGTGATCCTCAAGCAGGTGTGAAAAAAATTAACCGAAACAGAGACGATGATACTGACAATTATACATTCATCTATATCACAAATAGATTTAACTGTGAAAATTTTCCTTTCACCTGTCAGCTTAATTGGTGGCATTAGAAATCAGTCTGACATATTTCGGATTTAATATTGGATTTATTTGTCATCAAAAATTCCACGTCGAAATCACACGTAACAATCAAATTCTTTTTCAAATCTTTTGCCCAGCTCGTGATCTCCAATGGTGCATGGACGCTCAAGGTCATCATTATTGGCTTCTTATCATCCTCAAGACCTTTCTCAATATCACCAGCCAATTTCCCAGTGTCAAGGTTGAAATGTACATTCGTTGAATCCTTAGGTTTTTGGGAAATCGAGGTATATTTCCCTTGTCCAATTTCATGTTTCTTGAAAATAAGGGTAGCCTTCCCGTTATTTCCTTTACCAAAGGCGACATCCATTCTCTCATTCACGTTAACAATTTTCAACTCCATCACAAATTGAGGGTGCGGCTGCGGATGAATATTATTCTTTTGGCCATGACCATTTGAAGGGTGCGTAACGTTCTTGAAATGGATATTAGTGATGGAAAATTCAGGACATTTGGGGGTGTACAAAGCGCGAATGATCAACACAACGATTCCTATCATGATAGCAAGACCAAGTAACACGGCTAGGATCCAACAACAGCATGTGCATTTGTTTTTCTTTTGAGAATCTGGCTTCCGACGATTTTCAACAATTCGGGCATTTTCAGGAGGAGGGACACGATAAACTTGATCACGAGGGATTTGGACGACATAGGTCTGATCCGGCGAGCGAGACGGCGTGAGAGAGAGGCGCGGCGATGTGGTTGATGAAAGGAGATTTCTGGCCTTGCCATTTACATCGCCGGCAGGTGGTGGTGACCGCTCCTCCATGCCAGAATGAGGAGCGGTAGACGTGAAGTTATTGAGGAACACAAAGAGTAGGTGAATTGATGGGAAGAATGGTTTTTGTTTTGCATGGAAATAATTAGGAGTGTGCCATAATTGGCATCAAAGGTTTATTGAGAAATTTTGGTTTTTCTTTTTGTGCAACTGAACCGTTAGATGGTGTCATTTTTCGGTTAATATGCCACATTAATATGTGAATCTTTGCACTCCAATTAGATACCAGTTTGTCCTATAAGAAAATTATTGTGAGTTGTGAGTTCTTTTTAAAATTAAAATAACAGAAAAAATGGTCAAACAGCGAATAGTTAATCCCTCCACCTTAATTTGTTTACTCTAAATACGTAAATGTTCTTATCCTCGCATTTCGAGACCATCATTTTTCCAAAGCAGAGGAGTACTCAGAATTATATCGAGAGGTAAAAATACGAGCTTGGGCCTAATGTTGAGGTACAGAGGTATAATATGCGTAAATATAAACTTGGGCCTAAGTGGGAGAAATATTTCAGAATTATTCAGTGAGGTAGTATGCACTAGAGCTTGGGTTGACCTATTTTTTGTAATAATAGAAATTATTTGTAGCTGAGAAGGTTGCTTGAGATGGTTTAGTTATATCTCACATTAACCTCCAGATATACCGCTCTAATGGTGCAAAGCCATAGTGAATTACTTTAGGTTTTATGCTTTCTAAAAGTATCCATATTAGAAATTTTTATGCTAGTAGAAAGTAAAGAAATCTCTGGCTAATTCTAATGTTGGCATGAAATAAATCTAAATGGAGAATCATGATTATGAGGATTCATAAATATAGACCGTAGAAATTGATAATTGAAATTATCGGGGCCAGAAACTCTAACTAATAAGAACTTGGTCCGAGCTATGTTTCTTAAAGAAGCTGTTCACGGATACCATCAAATGACAACGCCTTCTTAGTTTTGCTTTGAATCTGTCGTAGAAAAATAAGGGTACAAGAAATTTTTTTCAGATTACCGTGTATTCAACGTTAGTTCTTCAGAATATTAAGCATACTCCAGACATTTCTTTCAATTTGATCTCCGCATGAAGATTAGACTATGAAGATTATCATAATATCATCTTTAATGGCCAATAGAAGCTCACCAAGGATTCATTATCAGTGGCTCGAGGAGTTAATTATTCTCATTTGTATGCGACACAGGGCTCTATTTTTAGTGACTCCATAAATTTAGTAGGAACTAACACTTTATCATAATTATGGCGCAAAAGACAGAGTCGTTCACGACCCGAAATTCTCACCCTCGGGACCGTGATGACGCCTAACATTTCACTTGCCAGACAAGTCAACATTAGCTATATTTATTAACCATTTTAAACAACTCAAAACAAATGATAACAATAAAACTGAGTAGTCTGAAATGGAGTGAAAAACTAATAAACGACATAATCCAAATGCAATCCCAGAAACCGGTGCCACGAATACATGAGCATCTAGAGTACTACAGATAATAGTCTGAATAAAACATAACTGTGTGAATCAAAATAAACAGCTAAGATGACATAGAAGGGGACTTCAGGATTGCGGACACCGTGAAGCTATACCTCAAGTCTCCACTAATAGCTAGATCCGAGCAATCTCACTCAACGCTGCTGGGACCAACTCCAGTATCTACACAAGAAGTGCAGAGTGTAGTATGAGTACAACCGACCCCATATACTCTGTAAGTGCCGAGCCTAACCTCGACGAAGCAGTGACGAGGCAAAGATAGGTCACTTACAATAACTTGTACGCAATAATAACAATAACAGGACAAACAGGAAATGAAAGTAAAGCAGTTAACTCACAACTACCAGAGGGCCCAGAAAAACAAGTCTCATAAACTCATCTCAAAATACCGAGGCAATTTCAATAGCCACAAATAATTACAACATATCCAATCTGTTGCAGCATGCAACCCAATCCCACAATGTCATCATCTATCAATATCATAATCCATCCTTATTCCACCATTTCAATTCATTATCTTTCAATTTTCGTTGCGTCGTGTAACCCGCTCCACAAACAATTTCAATCAACAATAGCAATTCAACAACAAAAATTTACAAGAATTTCTATATCAAGAGTGTAAATGTACGAGGCAATGACGAATTACATAATAATCAAAGAATCTCTAACAGCCCGAATGTCTCAACCTTGCCAATTCGTCGGTATCTATCAATTAGACAACTGATACAAGTGAAACCACGTCATAGAAAGCAACAATTATTACAAAACTATAAGGCAAGTAAGACATATGATAATGTAGATATGCAAGTAAAGCAAGTAGAGACAAGTAGCAAACAAGAATGGAGTCATGGAAGGGATGGACAATTTAATACCAGAATAGCTCAATGACAAGTAACAATTATGTCATAGAAATCGATAAATCATGCAGCAATTAAGGCATGGAACAAGATATATCATGAAGTAACGAAAACATGGAAGCAAGTATCATAACGGTGTATATATGATGTTTCCCACATAATTCGCATAATACGTAGTTCAAGGTTCCCTAATTCCCTCAAATCAAAGTTAGACCCAACACTTACCTCACTCTGCAACCCAAGTAATGAACCAACCATGGTCTTACCTTTGCAAGCATCCAAACCAACCAAATATAGCAAATTATCGACCAAATGATTCAAACTAAGCTTTAGAAACCACCCACAAAGGAAAGAGGTTCAATTTTGTTCATTTTTAAAAAAGTCGAAAAACGTCAACCCCGGGCTTACTTGGTCAAAACACGAGTTCAAACCAAACACCGATTACCCATTGACCCCCGAACCGGTTATGTGATTTGTTTCGAAATTCGATCTCAATTTGAGGTTTAATTCTCAATTTTACAAAAACTCCCAATTCTACCCAAATCTCTAATTTTTACTATGAAAATTGTAAATTTGTGTTAAAATCTCATGAAATGTAATGGTTAATTGAAAGAAAATGGATTAAAGTCACTTACTAATGAATTTGGAAAGAAAAGTCTCTGGAAAAATCACCTCTAGAGTGTTTGGAATTGGGAAATGGTGTGAAATAAGCTAAGTCCTATTTTTTCCCTCTTTTACCTAGTTGCAAGTGTTGTAATTGTGAAGTCATGTTCACAATTGCAAACACTACAATTGCAAGACAAGGGTCGCAAATACAAACTTCCCACCTTCGCAAATGCGACCAACATCTTCGCAATTGCAAAGGAATACTTGTTTTACGAGGCATCACAAATGCGACCGAGTGATCCTAAATGCGATCTTGAGTTGTTCGCAATTGCGACCATTTCCTCGCGAATACGAGGTTACCCAATCCTAGGGCCTGCTCCCAAATGCGAACTCTTGTTCACAAAAGCGAGGCTCGCAATTGCGAGCAAGACCTTGCAAATGTGAGATCTGCAGCAGACACCAGAGCTGGTATTGCACTAGTAATCTTCACACTAGCAAAACTCATCTGAAACACGTCCGAACTCACCCGAGCCCCTCGTGCTCCAAACCACACATGCACATAAATATAATAACATCATATGAACTTGCTCGCTAATCAAATCACCAAAATAACATCTAAATCAACAAATCAACCCTCAAAACGAATGAACTTTCAAAGTAAACTCAAGAACAACTAGAATCACATATAAGCGTCCGAATCATGTTGAATCAATTCCGAATTGCACCAAATTTTATAGCCAAGTTTCAAATAGCAGTTCAACATCAAAATTCCAACCCTTTAGCTAAGAAATCAACTTACAGTCAAACTTAGTAGATTTTAAAACTTTCAAAATACTATTTTTCGGCAAAATGAGTCAAATCAATTTAGGACCCTCCAATTTCAACTCCAGGCATACGCCCAAGTCCAAAATCACAATACGGACCTACCGAAATCATCAAAACACTGATCTAAGGTCATTTTCACAAAATGTTGACTGTGGTCCACTCAAATTATTTTTTAAAGCGAAAAATTATGTTTTCTTCAAATTTCACATAAAAGCTTTTCAAATAGAGACATGGACCACGCACGCAAATCAAAAAAATCAAATGAAGCTAACAGAGGTCTCAGAATATGGAATTAAGAACTAATACTCAAAAAAACCTATCGGGTCATCACATTCTCTACCTTTAAAATAAACGTTCGTCCTCGAATGGACATATAAAGGTACCTGGATTGGTGAAACGATGTGGGTATCTACTCCGCATATCGGACTCAGACTCCCACGTAGCTGCCTCAATCGGCTGACCTCTCCACGACATTCTAACTGAAGGATAACTCTTAGACCTCAACTTCCAGACTTGTCGGGCTAGAATGACCACCGGCTCCTCCTCAAAAGTCAAGTCTTTATCAAATTGGACTAAGCTGAAATCTAATACATGGAATGGATTATCGTGATACTTCAGGAGCATGGACACATGGAACACAAGGTGAATTTCTGATAGGCTAGGCGGCAATCCAAGCTTGTAGGCCACCTCACCAACTCTCAAAGATCTCAAAGGGTCTGATATACCTAGGGCTCAACTTGCCCTTCTTCCCGAACCTCATCACACACTTTATAGGTGAAACCCAGAGTAATACTCTCTCTTCACCTATAAATGCAATGTCACAAACTCCTCGATCGGCGTAACTTTTCTGCCTAGACTGTGTCGTACATAGCCGATCCGGAATCATCTTGACCTTTTCCAAGGCATCCTGAACCAAATCGGTACCCAACACAAATTGGCGATCGACACTGCCTCTCATATAGGGCCTCATAAGGAGCCATATGAATACTCGATTGATAGTTGTTGTTGTAGGCAAACTCCGCAAGCGGCAAGAATGATCCAAAGAACCCCCGAAATTCATAACACATGCATGAAGCATATTCTCCAATATCTAAATGGTGCGGTCGGACTACCCATCTGTCTGGGGGTGAAATGATGTACTCAAATCCACCCGCGTGCCTAGCTCACGTTGTACGGCCCTCCAGAAATGTGATGTGAACTGTGTACCCCGGTTAGAAATAAAGGACATCGGCATACCGTAAAAATGAACAATCTCGCGGATATATATCTTAGCAACCGCTCAGAAGAATAGGTAACTACCACCGGAATAAAATGCGACGACTTGGTCAACCTATCTACAATCACCCATACATTAGTGTATTGAACCATGTCCTAAAGGACAAGAAAATGGGGACCGTCATACTGAAACTCTCTAATGCGCTCATACAAAGAAGACTGAGAAACCGCACAAGCAAAAAATCGACTAGGCTCCGAAAGATCTAACCTCATGAACTGATTGGCCAAGGCCTGAACATGTGGTGCTAGCGGTCCCTCACTAACTGGAATATATGCAAGGCTACCCATACTCACAGCCTTTCTACTAAAGGCATCAGCTACCATATTGGCCTCCCCGGATGATAAAAAATGGTGATATCATATTATTTTAACAACTCTAACCACTTTCGCTGCCTCAAGTTGAGATCTTTTTGCTAAACAAGTACTGTAGACTCCGATGATCTGTGAATACCTCACACGACATGTCGTAGATGTAATGCCTCCAAGTATTCAATGCATGAACAATCCATGCCAATTCTAAGTTATGAACAAGGTAATTGTTCATGAACCTTCAACTGCTGAGACATGTATGCAATCACCCTGCCATCCTGCATAAATACTGCACCAAGCCCAATACGTGATGCATCACAATACACAGTACTGGATCTCGAACCCCTGGGTAATACCAACACCTGAGCTGTAGTCAAAGCAGTCTTGAGCTTCTGAAAGCTCAACTCACACTCATCACACCACCTGAATGGGGCACCCTTCTGGGTCAATCTAGTCAATGGGTTGCGATGGATGAAAACCCCCTACACGAACCGACGATAATAACCCGCTAAAACCACGAATCTCCAAAACTTTGTAGCTGAAGTAGGTCTAGGCCAATTCTGAACTAGCTCATTCTTCTTAAGATCCACTTCAGTGCCCTCGGCAGATACAACATTCCCCTAAAAAGCAATTGAGTCCAACCAAAACTCACACTTTGAAAACTTAGCGGACAACTGACTATCTCTTAAGGTCTGAAGTACCACCTGAAGATGCTGCTCATGCTCCTCACGATTGCAGGAGTAGATCAGGATATCATCAATGAAGATGATCACTAAGGAATAAAAATAGGCTTAAATGCCCGATTCATCAAATCCATAAATGTTGTTGGGGCATGTGTCAATCCAAATGACATCACTAGAAACTCATAATGCTCGTACTGAGCCTGGAAAGCTATATTAGGGACATCTGATGCCCTAATCTTCAACCGATGGTAGCCAGATCGCAAATCAATCTTCAAAAACACTTTGGCACCCTGCAGTTGATCAAATAAGTCATCCATCCTCGGCAAGGGATACTTGTTTTTTATGGTGACTTTGTTCAACTGCCGATAATCTATAGACATCATCATCGAACCATCCTTCTTCTATACAAACATCACTGGCGCACCCTCGGGCGAGACACTAGGTCTAATGAATCCTTTATCAAAAAAATCCTGCAACTGCTCCTTCAGTTCCTTCAACTCAGGTAGCGCCGTATGGTATGGTGGAATAGAAATTAGCAGAGTATCCAGAGCCAAGTCATTACAAAAATCAATCTCTGTCAGGTGACATCCCCGACAGATCTGCAGGAAACACCTTTGGAAACTCACGCACAACAGGTACTAAATCCATGGAAGGAACCTCCGCACTAAAATCACGAACATAGGCCAAATATGCAAGACATCCCTTCTGGATCATATGTTGAGCCTCCACATAAGAAATAACTTTGGTAGTAGAATGGCCAGGAGTCCCCCTCCACTCAGTCGGGGCAACCCCGGCATTGCTAAGGTCACGTCTTGGTGTGACAGTCCAATATAGCATGATAAGGTGACAGTTAATCCATGCCCAAAATAACATCAAAGTTTACCACATCAAGAAGCAGGAGATCTACACTAGTCTCAAGGCTCCTGATAGAAACCACACACGAGCGATAAACATGATCTTCAACAATTGAATCTCCCACAGGCATGGACACATATACAGGAATGCTCAAAGATCATGAGGCACAATTAGATATGAAGCAAAATAGGATGACACATAGGAATAAGTATAGCCTGGATCAAATAGAACTTAAGCATCTCTATGGCAAATCGGATCCTGTGATGACGGCATTAGATGACTCTGCCTCAAGTCTAGCCGGGAATACATAAAAATGGGGTTGGGTCTCACCACTCTGACCTGCGCCCGTCAGTCGACCCCTAGCTGGCTCAACTTCGCCTCTACTGGCCGGACTCTACCTCTAACAACCTGACCCCCGCCTCTAGCTGGCTGTGCGGGCGGTGGAGCAACTGGTGCCAGCATGATGGCGCGAGAACCCTGCTAAGGTCTTCTGCTCGTCAATCTTAGGAAATACCTCCTG
Source organism: Nicotiana obtusifolia (assembly GCA_002018475.1). Taxonomy (NCBI): domain Eukaryota; kingdom Viridiplantae; phylum Streptophyta; class Magnoliopsida; order Solanales; family Solanaceae; genus Nicotiana; species Nicotiana obtusifolia. The sequence continues at coordinate 77,104 of MCJB01048949.1, forward strand.
ATGTGATCTATGCGCCCACACTCAAAGCACTCCCACGGCTGTTGAGGCAGCTGAATTTGAAATTGACCTTGACGGCCTGGATAGCCACTGTAGTAACTCTATAACGTTGGTGACCTGATAGGGGCTGAAGGTGTACTGAATGCTGGCTGCTCAGGACAAGACCCAAAGAACCACGACCACTCGAACTGCTGCTGGCTACCTGAAGAGCTGAATTAATCAGCCTAGGAGGATGGCCTCTACCAAAAGAACCTCTGCCTCCAAATGATGCATCACCGAAGCCACCGAAATGATGAGGCCTCTTCTCATATGTCGACTCTCTATCCTGACCACACACCATCTCGATCCGTCTAACAATCTCTACGGCCCTCTAAGAAGAAATATCATCGCCGGCCCGCTTGGCCATCTGAAGCTGATGCCGAAGGTAAGACCATCAATAAACCTCCTCACTCTCTCTCTATTTGTAGGAATCAACGTAAATGTATGACAAACCATGTCCACAAATTTGGTCTCGTACTGGGTGACGGTCATGCCATCTTGCTGAAGCCGCTCAAACTGCCTACGACACTCCTCTGTCAAAGTGAAAGGGATAAACTTCTCCAGAAATAGCTGTGAAAACTAATCCCAGGTAAGTGAAGGTGAACCAGCTGGTCTGCTCCGCTCAAAATCCTGCCATTACCTCTTGGCAGAACCGGTCATCTGGAACGCTACAAAGTCGACCTCGTTGGTCTCAACAATACCCATGTTATGCAACACCACGTAGCAACGGTCCAAGTAATCCTGCGGGTCCTCGGAGGGTGCACTACTATAATAAACAGAAAAGAGCTTGGTGAACTTATCCAACCTCATTAATCCCTCGGAAGACATCGGGGCCCTCCCCCCGGGCTGTGTAGCAACTATGGGCCGAACTACCCCAACTGCTGGAATTGCCAGAGTCTAGTATAGGCGAGTCATTTGCTCCAGAGTATGACTGGCGGGAGTCTGTGCTCCTCCCCCAACCTGAGCGACGGATGGTGCCATAGGAAATGCTTTAGTCTAAGCCACACTCTCCATGAGTCTAACTAAGTGGCTAAGAATCCCTCTAGGACCGGAGCGGGTCTGATTGGTTTCTTCTGAAGTAGGACCTCCTCCTCAAGGCCAGTCTGAGTCCCTACCATGGGCGCGGCTGCTGCTCGTGCTCTAGGCTGAGCTCTGCATTTGCCTTGGCCCCTTCCTTGGCCCCAGTCCCTACCTCTTGTAGTGGCTGCAACAGGGGGCTTTGGCTCCAGCCTGGTTATAGACACTGTAGGAGTTCACACCATCTACAAAAGAACGAGAAGAGAATGGTTCAAACTTCAATTAATGGAAATAAATCGCATGATAAAGAAAGAAATAAGTGAAATTTTCCTAAAGCCTTATAGCCTCTAAAAGATAAGTACAGATGTCTCTGCACCGATCCTCCATACCCTACCAAGCTTTCTCATGACTCGTGATACCTAATCAACCTAGTGCTCTGATACTAATTTGTCACGACCTGAAATTCCCACCCTCAGGACCGTGATAGTGCATGACATTTCACTTGCCAAGCAAGCCAACATTAGCTATATTTATTAACCATTTTTAACAACTCAAAACAAATGATAACAACAAAACTGAGTAGTCTGAAATATAGTGATAAACAAATAAACGACAAAATCCGGATGCAATCCCAGAAACCACTGGACGAATACATAAGCAAGTAATAGTCAGAATAAAACAAAACTGTGTGAATCAAAATAAATAGCTAAAATGACATAGAAGGGGACTTTAGGGCTATGGACACCGTGCAACTATACCTCAAGTATCCACTGATAGCTAGATTCTAGCAATCTCACTCAACGCTGCTAGGACTAACTCTGGTATCTGCACAAGAAGTGCAGAGTGTAGTATGAGTACAATTGACCCCATGTACTCTATATGTACCGAACCTAACCTCAATGATGTAGTGACGAGGCTAAGGCGGGTCACTTACAATAACCTGTACGCAATAATAACAATAATAGGAAAAGCAAGAAATGGAAAAAGCAGTTAACTCAAAAAAGACCAACTAGAAATCCAACTCTTAGACGGCCCGGAACAACAAGTCTGATAAACTCATCTCAAAATACTGCGGCAAATCCAACAGTCACAAACAATTACAACATGTACAATCCGTTATGGTGCATAATCCTATCCCACCATATCATCATCTGTCAATATCATAATCCGTCCTTATTCCGCCATTTCATAACATTACCTTTTAATTTCCGTCGCGGCGTGCAACCCGCTCCCCGAATAATTTCAATCAACAATAGCAATTCAAAAACAAATATTTATAAGAATTTCTACATCAAGAGAGTAAAAGTACGAGGCAATGGATTACATAATAATCAAAGAATCTCTAACAGCTCGAATATCTCAACCTTACCAACTCGTAGGTATCTATTAATTGGACAACTCATACAAGTGAAAATGCATTATAGAAAGCAACAATTATTACAAAACTATAAGGCAAGTAAGACATATGACAATTTAGATATGCAAGTAAAGCAACACGAGACAAGTAGCAAACAAGCATGGAATCATGGAAGGGATGGATAATTTAATACAAGAATGGCTAAATGACAAGTAACAATTATGGCACAGAAGTCGATAAAGAATGTAGCAATTAAGGCATGGAACAAGATATATCATGAAGTAACGAAAACATGAAAGCAAGTATCATAAATGTGTATGTACACTCGTCACATCGCATATATGTCGTTTCCTACGTAATACGCATAATACATAGTTCAAGGTTCCCTAATTCCGATTTTTTCCTGAAAGTTTCCATTTCAACTAAGCCATATATATGGATCCCTCACTGTGAACAGTGCCACAGACGAGCTCAAA